>CANYLF010214660.1:0-12422 GCA_948193215.1 Bocquillonia castaneifolia
TAGCATTACATGATGGCAGATAAATAGATCATCTGAAATTTGTATGTTCTTAGTTTTTGTTGATGTTATTTACAACAGAAATATGCTGGATCATCCCATCTTGGCATGTTTTTAACTTAGAAGCATACTTTACGAAACCAAATGATAGGCCTTGATTAATTTCATGTCAATTTTTTTTACAAGTATTTCGTGTCAATTTCTAGGTGATATGTTATAAAACAAAAATAACTTGGCCAGGTAAACATTTAGGTAATTGAGAAATATGTGCCGCTTGAAATTCACTTTAATTTTTGTTTGGTTTCCTTTTCTATGACTCAATAAATCTCTCAATCGCCTCCCGCTTGAAATAGAATTGATGGACCCGCTTATTACTCATCTGGGTTAGGCCCATTAGTAAAGTACTACTATTTCTGGATATTCCTACCTAGGGGATCAGGAGTCACGTGCCACACTTACAGAATGGCACCCCTGGAAACCCTAGATTCTTCTTTTTTCAATGAATTTTCATGTTTAGTATCAAATCTTTGAATTTTGACAATTTAATCAACATATTTTTATCATGACAATTTTAACCAACTTAAAAATGCAACGCGTCATTGATGATGTGTCATATGATATTGATAGTGTGTTTTATATCATTAGTGATTACTATCTTGTGTCACTGATAATATTTTCAAGTCGGATAAAAAAAAATTTTGAGATGAAAAGTCGTATGAAAATTGATGCAAAATGAAAAGATAATGGGAAAATTACTAAAATTTAAAATTCATTGATTTAAAAATGCTGCCATGGTGATGGTAATTATTGGATAGTGATTATAATTATGATTCGTATCATTAATTTTTTTGACTAACTAATACAATTTCCTTTAAAATTTAAATTTGTTTTTTTAAAATAAAGTTACTGATAAGAATCACTCCTTTTGACTCAAAAGGCTCAAGAGGCCCATTTCATGTTAGGCTCACATTAGCCCATTATATGTCCTAACACCTTGAATCATAAGTCAAGGGGGACTCTTACATCACGAGGGGGGGGGGGGGGGAGTTTGGGGTTCCTAATCCTAGGAGGACTTTGACTCATTACAGCAAAGGAGGACTCCAAAGCCTATTAGGATAGGGATTCCTGGGCTCAAGGGTATTGTTCCTACCACTATATAAACCCCTGTCATCCAGGGTATCAGGTATCGTTCTCTCATTCAAAATACATTCATAGCTCTCAACAGAATAACTCTAACTCGAGCATCAGAGTTAGACCACGAGGACCACCCCAAGTCTCTCTCTCTTTGTGCAGGTTAGGGTAACTCCAGTGATCAGACAATCTCAGGGGAACTTCAGGCTAGGTTTCATTCTTGGAGAAACGTCCTGAACATTTCATTGGTGCGATGAGTATGGACTGTTTTTAATTTAAAAACAGTTCATCATGACGAATAACGACCCCCCCTACAGCTTACCTCCTAGCTTCTTTGGTTCAGGAAGACTTCCAGCGTAGATGCAACAACCACCCATAACTACTCAAGAGACTCTCCCCACTTAACAACAACCGAGGTTTTTATTTCCCACTACTAATAAAACTCCTAGACATACTTTAACTCTTGGGACACAGAATCCTCAAATTCCAAGACTCCCACCCCTACCAGTGGGAACACCTCATATCACACCAGATCCACCGGTAACCTCCATGCCACAACTGGTTCCCCCATCTCTATTAAGGCCTCCTGGAATAGATTTCAATGTTCATTATTTACCTCCTCCACCTGCCTATCACTCAGGCCTTACATTCATTTCAAATCAAGGAATTCCTATTCCTCGACCTAATAATGACATCCCCTTCCACCAGGAGTGCCAGCTCAAACTTATATGCCCACACTTCAAGGGCACCATGAATATGTTGCCCAATTCATTCCCCCGCCTACGCCTCAAGGAGATAATTTTGATGGTGGAAGAAAAGAAGGGGGTAACGACCTAGATGATGCATCCTCCCATCCTACTAATAAAAGGGGAAGGGAGGGAAGTAGCATGATTAGTGTAGCTGATGTAGCCAAAATTTTGGATGAAGCATGTCGGAAGTTTAATGACAAGATTCAGGATATTAAAGGCTGGATAGAAATAAAAGATAAACAACCCTAAAAGAAAACTAAGAAGAAAAACCAGAAAGTCACCCCCTATGTCCTAGAGATCAAGGAGAAAGCGTCTAAAAAGGGAAACGAGCAAATAGAAAGAGAAATCATACAAAGGGTGGAGCAGGAGGAGGATAAAAAGGAAAAAATAGAAAAATACGTCAGAGAAGTCTTTGGCAAAATGGGAATGCAAGATTTCAAGATTTCAATCCTAGGTTCAATTTAAAGAATGAGTCGCCTTTGGCTCAACACATTCTAGATAAACCTCTACCCAAAGGATTTAAGCTCCCCATACTAGACGTTTATTCGGGAAGGTTAAATCATGTAAGCCACGTTTACAAATTCCAGACATCTATGAGTGTCCAAACTAATGAGGACTACATATGGTGCAAATTTTTCCCTACCACCTTACAACGAAACACCGCTGATTGGTACAAAACACTACCCCCTCACCCTATACACTCCTTCAGGCAACTCGCCACCCCTTTTAGGCAAAGATTTACAGCTTCCATCCAACAAAGAAAGGTGTCAGCAGACTTATTCTCCATCCAATAGAGGGAAGGCGAACCCTTAAGAAAATTTATAGAGCGGTTCAAAGATGAGATCGCCAAGATCGAAGATCTGAATCAATGCATAGCTTGCTCTGCTATGCTCTATGGCACAACAAATGAAGAATTCAGGAGAGAATTGTTAGCCAAAGCTTCTAATAATGTGGAGGCTCTGATGGCACTCGCCAATATGGCAATAAGAGTAGATGATGGTCAACATTACCTGAAGAAAATGAAAGAATATAAAAGGGAACTTTCACCAATAGGAGATAGGCGATCTCCCAAAAAAAAATAGAAACTTAGGCGATAGTAATGGATCTCAGAATTCTAATCTCCCCAAATACACACCCCTTAATACATCCAAAGAGCGAATCCTTATGCATATCAAAGACAATGGGAAGAGGGTCGAATGGCCAAGAAGGATGAGTTCCTACACAACTGAGAGAAGGGATAACGGTAAGTACTTCCAGTTTCACAAAGATGTGGGCCATGCTACAGAGCAATGCAATCACTTGAAAAAGGAGATTGAAAAACTCATTCAAGCTGGGTCTCTTAGGCGATTTATCAGAAGAGACGATCAGAAAAGACCTGTCAATGATAGAGAAGATCGAAGACATTATAGAGAACAAGAAAGGTGGGACAACAGGCAAGAAGAAATGCCTAGAGATCAAAGAGGCGATAGAGGGGAATACAGAAGGAAGGACAGAAGATAAGAAATGAGGAGAGACCACAGAGATGAAGAAAATAGTAACGAGGCTGAGGGCGATAAAAAAAGCTAGAGGAGGACTTGTCAAACATATATATGTGATTGCAGGGGGAATCGCAGAAGGCAATAGTTCTACTAAGAGAAAAAGGTTAGCCAGGTCCATCTATTCTGTCAATTCAAAGGCGGTTCTAGCAGAACATATTAGAATAGTTCAGATTTTAGTAGTAGATAAAAGGACAACAGTAACCCCCCATGAAGATGCTTTAGTAGTCAAAGCTCTGATCCATAATTGTATGGTCCATAATATACTAGTGGACACGGGGAGTTCAGTAAACCTCCTCACTCTGAAAGTATTTGACAAAATGGGATTAGACCAGGCCAAGCTGTCCCCTGTCAACACTCCCCTGGTGGGCCTTGAAGGCAAATCAACCACAATAGTAGGTTCGATTAAGCTAGACGTAGAATTGAGAGAAGGAGACACAACCAAGGCACTGTGAGCATAATTTATAGTGGTTGATATCCCCTTCGCATACAATGCTATCATTGTGTGACCTATCCTTAACAAAATGTGTGCTATCATTTGCATACGATATTTGATCTTAAAGATCCCTACCTCAAAAGGAGAGGCGATAATCAAGGGCGACCAGAGGCAAGGAAGGATTGCCTATTGTCAGGCACTAAAAGGGGTGTTCTCAACTATTGTCATAGAAGAGAATATTCAACTAAAGGAAAATTAAGCTAAACCTGTGGGGATAATTCGAAAGAGAGCCCTAGGGTTACGTAAAAAAATAAAAGTTGGAGAGATGGACCTAGGGATCCTACAAGAAAGGTTGCAAACACTATCAGAATTCCAGGATACCTTTGCCTAGACGGAGGATGAGCTAACAGGGGTTAGTAGAGAAGTCATGGTCCACAAGCTAAACATCGATCCAGCAATCGCCCCCATTGTACAAAAGAAAAGGAAACATAGCTGGCCCAAACAGATCGCCATAAGCGAAGAAATTAATTAGCTAATGAAGACAGGCATAATCAGGAAAGTCCAATACCCTGAATGGCTGGCGAATGTAGTAATGGTAAAGAAGCCTAATGGTTCATACAGGATGTGTGTGGACTTTACTGATCTGAATAAGGCGTGTCCAAAGGATAGTTATCCACTACCATAAATTGATCAATTGGTAGACTCCACTATAGGCCATATCAGTTATATTCACTAGTGGATACAAAGTCTAGATACCACCAGATACCAATGCACAAACCAGATGAAGCCAAAACTACCTTCACCACTCATGAAGGCACGTATTGCTACGCTAAGGTGCCCTTTGGCTTAAAGAATGCATGAGCCACCTTTCATAGGATGGTCAACAAGATGTTCAAAGATAATATAGGTAGAAACATAGAGATCTACGTGGATGATATGATTATTAAATCAAGGTGAGCAGAGGAGCATCCTAAAGACTTAAGAGAAGTCCTGGAAATTCTCAGAAGATTCAACCTTAATTTAAACCCAGAAAAGTGTGTCTTTGGGGTTAAGTCAGGCAAGTTCCTAGGTTTCATGGTGTCTCAAAGAGGGATCGAGGCTAACCCAGACAAGATCTAGGTGATCATCAACATGGAACCACCCAAAACACTTAATGAAGTTCAAAAACTCAATGGGCGAACCACCGCCCTAGAGCGATTCATCTCAAGCTCGGCTAAAAGATGCGTTCCATTCTTTAAGACCTTGAAAGATCCTAAAAACTTTCAATGGTTAGATGATAGCTCAAAGGCTTTCTAAGAAATCAAGGCATTCTTGACTTTTCCCCCATTACTGAGTAGGCAAATAGAAGGGGAAACCATGTACCTTTACTTAGCCACCATAGAGAAAATAGTGGAAGCAGTACTTATAAAGGAAGAAGATGGCGAACAGTTACCTATCAATTACATCAGCAAAGTATTACACAAAGCTGAGCTCAATTACACGAGGTTAGAAAAACTAGCCTTTGCATTATTAATAGCAACACAAAAGCTAAGGCATTATTTTGAAGCATACCCAGTGGTGGTCAGAACTGACAGCCCCTTGAGAAAAGGTGTTACAAAAAGTGGAGGCCTCAGGAAGAATAGCTGAATGGGTGATCCACATTGGAAGCCTAGGAGTTACCTATTAACCACGAAAAGCATTAAAGGCCTAAGTATTGGAAGATTTCATGGCAGAGATGACACCAGGTGAACTCAGGGCCCCTAAAGGAGATCTCCTCATGGAAATTAATGGTTGATGGTGCAGTTTGCTCAGTAGGGGCAGGCATTGGCAACTTAATCAAAGGACTTGAGAAAATAGAAATCAAATACGCAGCCATAATAGGGTTCGCCACTTCTAATAATGTGGCTGAATATGAAGCCCTCATCCTAGGGTTACAAATCGCCCTGGAGATAGGCATCACAGATTTGGAAATTTATAGTGACTCACAGCTCATTGTGAACCAAGTCTTGGGCACATTCCAAGCTAATGAGGATATGACCAAATACGTCCACATGGTAAAGCAACTCATTGCAGAGGGTGGAAAAAGGAACGACGGCCTGTGGCGAATATCAAAAATCCCCAGAATAGAAAATCAGGGGGCAGATAGCATCTTAAAGATGGCAGCAGAGGGCATGGTGATCCCTAATATACTGATTGAAGTGATAAAATGTCCTAGCATCGCCAAGGCCAATATCCTACCAGTTGAAGATAGTAAAGGATGGATGGAACCGATTATCCAATACTTGGAAAACAGCATCCTAGCAAACGATCCAAGGGAATCTAGAAGGTTAATGAAGAAAGCCGCCAAATATGCTTATAAAGAAGGGGAACTAAGAAAGAGGTCCAAAAGCCAGCCTTGGCTTAAATGTCTGAGTGAAATGGAAGCAGATTATGTGTTGAGAGAAATTCACGAAGGAATAGGAGCCGGCCATGAAGGTGCTAATGTGCTCGCCAGAAAGGTGATCCTAAGAGGATACTATTGGCCCACCATAAAAAGGGATGCTAAGAATCTGGTGTCCAAATGTGAGGCATGTCAATTTCATGCCAATATACACCACAAGCCAGTAGAAAACATGACCCCAATAGGGAGTGAATAACCATTTGCCCAATGGGGGATGGACATCCTAGGACCATTTCCCATAGCCAAGGCACAGAAAAAATTCTTAATAATGGCGATTGACCACTTTAGTAAGTGGATCGAAGTAGAAGTAGTCTCAACAATTACAACTCAGAGGGTCGAAGACTTCTTTTTCAAAGAGGTTATATGCAGGTTTGGGATTCCCCACACTCTCATTACACATAATGGCATACAATTTGCCTCCTAAACATTCAAGAACTTGTACAAAGCTTTTCAAATTAAGAAAAAATTTTCCTCAGTTTATCATCCTCAGACCAATGGACAGGCTGAGTCAGCCAACAGGATCATTATTCAAGGACTCAAAAAAAAAAGATTAGAGCAAGAAAAAAACAGCTGGGTGGATCATCTATTCAATATTCTATGGTCCTATAGAACAACTCCAAGAGAGCCCACTGGTGAAACCCCATTCGCCCTATGTTATGGGTCAGAGGCAGTGGTCCCAGTAGAAATTGGGGAAAGTAACTTCAGAACTCACACCCGTTAACAAGCAAGAGCTTCGGGTAAATTTAGACTTGTTGCCAGAAAGGCAAGAACAGGCATATCTGAGAATGATGGCTTGCCAACTAAAAATGGTACGGTTCCATAATAGGTGAGTCCGAGAAAGAAAATTTGAAGAAGGAGAGCTGGTTCTTAAAAAGAGTGAAGTATCCATACAAGAAACTAGCAAACTACATGCTAATTAGAAAGGTCCCTATCAAATAGCCAAAGTCATTCGCAAAGGCACTTACAAGCTTAAAACACTTGCAGGGGGAAGAAATCCCCAGATCATGGAACGTGGAACACCTCAGAAAATTCCACCACTAAAAAAGACCTTACAACAGCTAAGGCGAGTCAATATCCCTCATAGAAGCTGGGACAACAAAACCTCTAATAGCAACTGAGGTGCCCATCTATTTTTATTTAAGTTTTTCTTTCCTTTCATTTAAATAAAAAAGCAAATGTAAGGCGAAGGGGAGCCTAACTCAAATCCCCTAGAAGTTCAATAAAGTTGTCATTTGCTAAATCTAGCTTGATACAATGTAAAAAGACCTTTCATGATAAAGGCAAAATATGGTGAGCTTCGACACACAGGCGACTTATAGCCAAAACATCACAGTAAGACCTCTCATGAGGCTCCGACAAACAGGCAACTTATAGCCAAAACATCACAATAAGACCTCTCACGAGGAGGCATAATAAATCCCATTAGGAAAATGAAAAGACCTTAAAAACTAAGGAATATATACTACAAAGACCTTTCATGACAAAGGCAGTTATCAATTTCAAGCGATCCCTTATTAAGGGGCGACCTAATAAGACCTCCAAGGTTGGGGCACAGTCAATCTTATGAGAAATAAAAGATCTTATATGCTAAGGCAAACACGCAAAGAGCTATATCCAAGACCTTTCACGATAAAGGCAGTTATTAATTTGTGGCGACCTCTTAAAAAATGCTACTAAGACCCCTAATGTAGGGGCATAATTAATGAAAAATAAAAAGACCTTAAAAAGCTAAGGCAAATAAAGACCTTGGGTTATCTAAAGGTAATACTTAAAACAATTATGGAGATCTTCAATGCATAAAGCATAAGAAAAGTTCGATAGAAATAAAGGTGAGTGGACAAACAACCATTATGTAAAAATGATTACAGAAAAAGATAAGGCAAATGAAGAAAGATACAATTAAACAGAAAAGTTGTTTTAATATTTCACAAAAACAAATACATATAATTGTTTAGAAAGATAAAGAAAAATAAATACAAGGATGATCATTCATCCGCCTCATCTTCATCAGGGAAGATGGCATTCATAGAGGAGAAGTCAGACTCAGTAAATTGATATTGTGTAGCCTCACGAAGCTACACCCAGTTTTTGATGAGGGTTCCACCAACGGATCGTCTTAAAAGGGCACTTTCACCTTCAAGTTGAGTAACCTTAGCTTGAAGAGGTTCAGCATTTGCTTTCAAGTCTGAATTCTCTTTCTCAAGTTGGTTCGCCCTCTCAGTCAGTGTTAAAAGTTAGGTTTCGAGAGCAGCTTTCTCTTGGTTGCACTTCTCTTTAATATGTTTAGTTTTATCCTACTTCTTCTTCAGCTCAGCATCCGCCCTGGCAGTCGCCTTATCCACTATAGATTAGACTTGATCCTGCACATCTTTCACCACCCTCTTATCGGCTGAACGCTTCGCTTGATATTTACAATTCACAGTTCGAACTAGGTTCAGCGTCTGAAAAGATTGCATAAGAATAAGTCAGCATCTTAGAATATAAAGAAGAAAAGAGGAAGATATCACATATGAAACAACTTACTGAAAGCATGTGCTCCTGAACTTGCAAGGTGAGTGAGCTGTGAGTCCGCCCCGAAAGACCTTCTATGTCAGCTGGAAGGCTAATTTCCCTGCTAATCAGGGTGGCAACTCGGTTATCTTTCACAATGGGATTCCCCAGCTCATCCACCCATTCTTGAGCATAAGTGCTCACATCAGCAAGCTCACGCTCAGAGCCAGATGGCCCATCATTAATGCTCTCCAACAACTGAGAGCGAGACTTCTTTGTTGCCACTACTGTTTTCATTCCCACCTTTACCAATTGCTTTCTCTTTCTGCTCACTTCAGAGGGTTTCTTTTTAGAAACTTCAGGCACAGTACCCTCCACAAGCGGAGTGGGCTCAGCAGCAGTAGTTGTATCATCTTCTGGAAGAGGAGAAGTGGATGGGTTCACCTCACCAGCTCCAGTTCCTACTTCGACCATCATAGCAACAAAATTGAATATTGGCATCTATACAGAAATAAATAAAATAAATCTAAGTGAAAGAGAGAAGTATAAATATCATTGGATGGTGAGTGACTGGGTTTGCCAGCTTCAGCTCCTAGGCTGGTTTCTTACCCTTCAAAATCCTCCTCAGATTCATCCACTAGGTGAGGGCCAGAGGGTCTGGTCTTTGGGGTAAAGTCCTCTCCATAAATGTGTTTTTTTAGAAGGGTTTCAAGATGGACTATGGGGAGGTCAAATAAAAATTGGGTGATCTCCACAGAGGTGCTGGCTAACGTCCTCACCCATCTAGATTTTTTGAGTGGAGTAGATCAGCTACTAGGGATTTCTCCCCGCACTGCTTCATAGGTCACTATGTAAAAAGTGTCTCACCACCCTTTTAGATGGTTCTTGAGACCCTCAAACCTCTTCCTAATCACCTGAAAGGTGACATACTCAGAAGTGCCTACTCTCTACACCACGCTATATACTTTTAGGAAGATTTCGAGGGTCAAGGCATAGTATTTTGGTTGACACATGAGGGACGTGGTTGTAAAAAGTTTGTAGGCATTGGGGTGGAGGCGAGACAAAGGACATTGTATGGTTTATAAGATTTTTGAAGTTTAGGGTCTAAGGAGAACCTAAGACCACTCTCCATAGACTCCTTGTAAACTATCTATTCATTAGGGCCTAGGGATTGGTTAGCAAATCTACCTTCCGTGGGTTACCTCACCGAGTATCCTTCTGGCAGACCGCCATACCTAGTAATGAACAGATCTAGGTCATCCTCACATTGTTTGGAAGGGTGAAGGTCTACTGTATCCTTAGGTTGTTTATGAGCCGTGTGTTTAATTTTAAAACCTGGAGGAGGGAAAGGTCTTGGGTCAACTTCTGTGGTGTTATTGCGAGCACAGAAGGACTCGGTCTCACTTTCTGAAGGGTTATAAAGTTTATCGTCCAAAGGTAAAAAGAGGTGAATTACCTGTAAAGGGGTGGGGTTTATGGTTCTAGAGGTTGTTGTATTAACTTGAGGGTTTGATCTTGGGCGACTGGGTTGGTTGACACCATTTGAGGAATCTAAAGACACTGAAAAGACAGTAGGTCTGGCTTGGGGGGTTGATGTGGAAGATGAAGAGGTTGAAATGTAAAAAGGGGGGATCACCATGAACACCCTAAATCCTACCCAAAACAATCCCACAAACAATTATCAGAAATAAGAAGATTAACAGTTATCGCAACAAACACAATACGGCCACAGAGGCATTTTCAGGCAGGTAAACATTTTATCCAATTTTGAGGAAAACATACAAACCAACCCTACAGTTAAGGACACCAGCCATAAAGATAAGGGCATTTGATTAACTGTATATGAATAAATACACATTACTGACATATTCAAACAATGTATTTAGGGGTAAATCTTACTCCAAATCATCAGATCCTCGGAGATATCAAAACTCAGAGGACATAAATGCACATTCCAATGATTTAAAAGGTTAAGTTGAAATAGACAGTATCAGAAAAGGAAAACTTACTGTGATTGATGAGGCGTTTCGACTAGCTTTGCAACTAGCTTGGCGGTACGAATAGAAGCGTTGCTGGTAAGAGGAGATGACGGTGACCGGAGCAATGGTTGTTTGATGAAAATTGCTTGAGCAGAGGGATGAAAATCATTTGAATAGAAACGAATTAATAGAGAGATTTCATCTGTAAGTTGAGAGAGAAAATAAGTGGCTTTTGAAATGCATAGGGTTTAAATGAAGAGGGAAAATGAACAGTTTCATCCAGGAAACCGCACAGACATGACTACTTAGTGGGACACGTGTTGTTTACAGTCGTTACACATTTATTGCAGTATCCATTACACTCTGATACTCGATCAGATAACAGTTGTCTTTTATGGGAGAAGTTTTTAAGCGGTTCACCGTTATTCAAAAGAAGCATTACCACACGACGGTTTGCCAAAAGAATGAAATCACCCTCAAGCTAAGTCTTTGACATTAGCACCGCTAGGGGGGGAGGACTTGTGATACGAATCATTCCTTCAGGCTCAAAAGGCCCAAGAGGCCCATTTCATGTTAGGCTAACGTTAGCCCATTATATGTCCTGACACCTTGAATCCTAAATCAAGGGGGACTCTCACATCACAAAGGGGGTTTCTAATCTTAGGGGGATTCTGACTCACTACAGCAAAGGAGGACTCCAAAGCCTATTAGGACAAGGATTCCTTGGCTCAAGGGGATTGTTCCTACCACTATATAAACCCCCGCCATCCAAGGTATCAGGTGTCCTTCTCTCATTTTAAATACATTCATAGCTCTCAAGAGAATATCTCTAACTTGAGCGTCGGAGTCAGACCCCGGAGACCACCCCAAGTCTCTCTCTTTTTGTGCAGGTTAGGCTAACTCTGGTGATCAGACAATCTCAGGGGAACCTCAGGCTAAGCTTCGTTCTTGAAGAAACGTCCTGAACGTTTCAGTTGCAATTATTGAATTTATATTTAATGATTGTGTGTGTGCGCATGCTACTTCTGCTACTAAACCATTTAGAATTTTTTACTTATTATTTAATTTTTAATTTATAAAATCAATGGTTTGCTAATTATTTTTTTTCGAACCAACTTTTAATACTTTACTCAGTTCTAGTGTTGCTTAAAGATATTAATATAATAATTATGATAGAATAAATTTTATAGAAATTGAATAAAAAGTCAAACTCAGTGTAACTAATATAAAGGTGTTTTTTAAGGTTACTTTGTTTTAACAAAAAAATATTGTTTTTAATATATATATATATATATACACACACACACTAGTGTTTAATAAAGATATTAATATAATAATTATGATAGAATAAATTTTACAGAAATTGAATAAAAAGTTACTTAAACTCCGTGTAACTAATATAAAGGTGCTTTTTTAAGGTTACTTTGTTTTAACAAAAAAATTTTTTTTTAAAACAAATATATATATATAGAAGTGAACTTTTTGAATTTATAAAATAGCCATATCAATTAGGAAAGAATATAAAGAGATGTCAGCTTATTTTTTTCTTAATTTTAAATGTTTGCTTCATAATAAAGTATGTTATTTTGTTTCAAAATTAACCATAAAATAAATCACTAATATAAATGATTTACTTGAGAATGCAAGTACCTAGTAATGTCCATATAATGTGCAAAGACCTAAACA
>CANYLF010214734.1:0-11879 GCA_948193215.1 Bocquillonia castaneifolia
TTTCCAAAAATCGATAAATTAAGAGATTTACATTTTAGGCATCTGAACTAACCCTTCTTAAGTACAGAAAGTTTAATATATATAAGTATTCCTAAGTATTTTAATAATAATTCAACAAAAAATTACAAAGAAACGTAATTATTTAAATAACATGTCTACATTATTTGAGTACATAATTTAGCAATTGAACTAATATACATTTATTCAAATATACTTCACTAGATGAAGAAATCTCATAAAATCTCACTTTGAAATTGAGATTTATGTGCTTTATGCATTAAAAAAATATTGTTAAGGTAACAATGGTAATTGCATTATTCACTTGAGATTTCAGGCATATGAGCTTCTAACTTTTGTCCAATAAAAAAACAACCTTTTTTTTTTCCAGAAATTGATAAATTAAGAGATTTACATTTTAGGCACATGAGTTAACCCTTCTTTAGTTTAAAAAGTATTGATATATATAAGTATGAAATTAAACTTCCTAAGTATTTTAATACTAATTCAACAAAAAAATTCGGCTAAACTTAGGGGCCATTTGGTTTATACTCTAGAATCCGAATCAGCATAGGAATGAGAAGGAATGGGAATAGGAATAGGATTTGATTGTTTGGTTAGGTATGGAATCAGAATTTGATTCCAATACAAGTTGTTTGGTTCATGATTCGGAATATGAATGAAAATAAAAAATTATTTTTATCAATTTTTAGTTATTTATTAAAAATAATAAATATTTATATTTATACTATGCAAATTATTTTTATTTTTGTTATATATTGGTACTTCCTTTACATGAAGATAAAAATAATGGCATATAAATACATTGGTGGCCTAGAAATTCATTCACAGATCTATATTTCACGGCTTGGATAGTGTTTCAATTTTTTAATATATTAAAATAAATCCATACATAGAATAAATCCATCAAAAACTTACTAAACTGGTATAATAAAAGTGGTTTTTCATCCAAAACATGATAGAAATCACAGTTTTCACATTGACAAAAGCACTAGCCATACTTGGCTCCGCATTTGATTCCTTGTTCTGCAATCACAAATTGTTTCAAATGCACATCTCTAATCCCTCTAGTTACAGCAAGAGGACCTTGTATTCTCCATACTCCACGATAACAATCCACATGATCACCCTAAAAACCAATAAAGAATCACTAATTAGCTCATTTCCGAATACCTAATACTAATGCCAATCAAAAGAATATGTTTTTCTTATCTAGATTGAAAAAAAAAATCAGAGGATGGAATGCTTACCAAGGATAGAATTCAATCTCGTTCATCGACTCTAGAAGGTTGATGATCAGAAGTTAATGCCTCTGCAGCACCACATCGACTCATAACAGCTCTACAATCACTAACATTAGAAACCATAAGGTCACCATTATGAATCATAGTAGTAACACAACAAGCAGCACCACTAGCTAGTACTTTGATTCAAAAACTCTTCATCAGCATTCAAATATCCATTCGTAACTGCCATTTCAATACCATTTTTATATCTATTTACCATGTCACTCCTCACATTCTTCTCTAAATTTTTACTCACAAATTCTGTAGCCTTTTCCCCTTCATGTGCATCATACACTCCAAAAAATATCTATTACATTAAAGAACAAAATTTAATCATAATTATATATATATATATATATATATAATCTGGTTGTTTTAACAGGGAATAATTGGATCTATGGGTTTGATACCAGTGCTAGAAAGGCTATCAGAGTTGCTTGTTAAGAAAATGATATTTTCATGAAAGCCATAAATTAATTTGGAAAGCTAATTATTGAATATTCAAGTTTTATTATGCGATTTTTACAGGTATTTGAAAATCAACATGTAACAGATTTTGCAACAGCTCAATGCAACATTTCAATCGAGCAAGACTAAACCAACATGGATGCAAGTTTTTCTGTCAATGTGAAAATGATTAGTGAAGAAGAAAACTCAAAACAACTTCTAGCTTCTCATCAAGACAGTAATACTGAAGAAAAGGATCATATCAATAACAACCAATTACAACAACAACCACTAACAACATTAGAAAATTCGAATCAAGCAGCTCAGAAAACCAAATCTGAATAGGATAGTGCTTTATTAAATGACAAATATACAAAAGAGAATCTCATACATATTAAAGGCATCATACTATCCAATTACGAGAGCATGTAAATAGCACTCAAACTTCAAAATTCTAGTCACTGAAAGATTTCTGAAAAAACACAAAGTAAGAAATCTGTAAAACCAGTATCCTAAAGATTGGTATATATGAGTCTTTAAAAGACCTATAACTAAAATTAATTCACAAAATTAGTTTCGAAGAACAAGTTCTGATCTCAGTTACTTATATATTGAACCAGTTTTCACAAGCGATGCATGTAAGCAACTGGACCTTAATTATATGCAAGGCCAGATAAGAAAACCAAAATAAAAAAAAAAAAGAAGAACATTGACACACACACACACACACACACATTTGATTCATAATTAATTGTATCTTCAGAGACTATGCAAGGAATGGGCAAGAATATTTGGCTGCATAATACAAGTTCAGTTAGTTAATTACTTGCCTTATAGTGCTACATATCATGCAAATCCTGGAAATGTTGAGCAAAATGGATGTGTAAAGATGTTGCTCAGGAATTTAATAACCAACTAAAGAAGAAATTATCCCAGTTGAGCAAACAACTCCTTAATTCAGCATTCACATATGTAAACTCAAATTAACACAGGTGCACTTTTGAAACAGACCTTAATTAGACCTAGCTGCAAGCAATTCAAGATCAAAATATGACTGGTTGAGCAGTAAAAATCACCCATTACTAACTAAAAAAAAATATTAAGTGACCATTACAGTTGTCTACTTGCCACAAAGCTTTTCAGATTGGATAAGTATTTATGATAATAAGTTATGTTACAGATGGCATGACACATCATGGATAAAAAAGAAAGCAAATCGGAAAAATTTATGTTATGATGTTGCATCATAATTAAAGCTATTTTCTCTATAATAAATAAAAAAACAATAGTAAAACCTAAAACCTGATTCATTTATGGAAAAAAAAAAATGGTAGTTGTGATATTAACATCATTATTACAAACATCCTTTCTAAACCAATCTCGCAACTCTCAAAGGTTCCTTAAGGTCATTATTTTCACAAAAATCATCAAAAAAAATCCACCAATCTGAAAATTTCTAACTTTTATGTTCCACTAACAATTTGACAGGAGTTATCCAACAACAATAATAACCATAGAAAACAAAAGAATTATCAATTTCCCTACGATCATACACTAGAAAGATACAAATCGAATCCACATAGATTCAAAGCACTAACCTGACAGGAAATGGAACTCGTAAGTTTCAAAAAAAATCAAACAATTCACATATAGAACCATCATAACAAATAAAAATCAATATGTTTCACTTTCAAAATAAGTAAAGAAAAAGGCAAAAAAAAAAAAAGACAAAATTTCAAAAGGGTACCTTTTAATCAACATTTCAAGCAAAACCAAATCACAAACAACCCGAATAAGGACATTCATCAAAAACAATAAAGTAAACAATTTAAAAGCAAGAAAAAACAGAAATAATAAGTGATTAAAAGACTTTATACCATAAGAAGGATGAGTATTGGAATAAAATGACGATTGCTGATAACTATATTGCTGACCAACTCCTAAATTCCATTCAAATGATAGCAAACGTTCTCTAATCCTCGAAAGAAGAAACCAAGCCCAACTCTCATATTCCTAAGAAAAGGAAAATATATGATTTGATAAAGCAGCTTGTATCAAAAATTATAGGTTCTCTGAAAGTTTTAAAGGCATTCAAACCCCAAAACACAAAAAATAGCCAACCTATGATTCTCTCTGCATTAAATTTATCATCAAGAGCCTATTCCATGGAATAACTAATAAGACAAACATTTTGTTGCTACAAATCCACATTCCATGAATTGGCCAGCTCTCCTTGTCTAATGTTCAAGAATGAAAGAGAACTTTGAAAAAGCAGTTGAAAATCTTTGCAACTAACGACTTTTTACACAAATGGATTCTTTTTCTCAAGACTTAACAAAAACATAAACTGCTGCTGTACTAATTGTTTATGGATGTGCTTAAGAAACTGCAGTACTAATTGTTTATGGATGTGCTTAAGAAACTGCTGCAGTACTAATTGTTTATGGATGTGCTTAAGAATGTTTCATATAAAAAAAAGATGACATATGGCACAAAGAATTAAACATGCTAAAATTGATATAAGAGATCCCAGAATAGGTGGTACTAAAATGCTTTGATGTTCTATTGTTCCAAATGTAATGCATGAAGATAGAAAACTAAACTATATGGCCCTGTTATTGATACAAGAACAACTGTACACCGTATCTAAAGCCTAACCTGAATCGCAGTCAGATTGCAAGTCACTATCTCGATCACTCTTTCCAGAAGAACGACTATCCCACCTTCCATGATTAGCCCTACAATAATTACTCATATACCCTCTAGTAGGTGGGGATGAACTATATTCATTACGTCTATAATTTTGTGACAACAAGGTGCTAGAACTTCTGAATCGATCCTGTGGAGCATCCTCAAATTCACTGGTGCAAAGTTCAAAAAAGAATCAGCTAAAACTAGCAACCCAAACCTTTCTTCAAATGTTGTAAAAATAACAAACAATCTTACATAAACTTAATGCAAGCAATCTACAGCTCACTTGAGAATAGATTGATCAAACCCATTAGGCAACTTTTTGCAAACATCAAATTCACTTAAAAATTGTAGACAATCTCTTCTATATGAAATTACCGATTTCCTGCACATCAATTTATAATACAAAATCAATTGTTTCAAACCAAAAATTCAAGAACAAACAAATAAATAAATAAAATAAAGTTGCATATACTTTAGCACCGGGTATCTTGTACGTCAACAGCATCCTGATTGAGTCCATGCTGATGCTCTTCATTTTCTGAACTCATTTTCTTTTTTAACTACACTTCTCGATCGTCAACAACCTGGTAACGTTTATATCAGTTATGGGTTCTCTTCTTCACAGCACTTCTCCTTCTTCTATTTGACGATTTTTCAGTAATTAATCGTTCATTATTTATAACATACTGCCTATCCACCACCCATTTATACGCATTCAAAACAGATTCAAGTATTATAATAAAAATAAAAATCAAGAAAAAAAGAAAAATGCAAGTAAAGATGAGGTCAGACTAAATCCATCCCTAATCAAGCTCAATCCACAATTTAAAAAAAAAAAAGTTCAGTGAAATTCTCAAATTAAAATCAGTTCACATATTAGACAGATTGATTGCTAACCTTGGACTATCAACAAGGGACAGAGGAAAATAGCTCAAAACGAAACTTTGAGTTGCAGAAAACATGATAGAGAGCTGTGATAATACCACCGGTTGAAGATTTATTTCATCTTTTTTGGTTTTCGCGCACTCACTCATACGACGCTAATATTATGCCTAGCGTCCACCATCGTCTCTGCTCCCATCCTTCTCTTTTCAAGTGTTTCTCGTGAAGGAGCCTTCTATTGAAAATTGATAAAAAAAAAAAAAAGGATGAATGTGGGTTATCCCACATTGAAAAGAAAAGAAAAAAGGAGGGGTTTAGTTTGCTATAAATAGACTCCTCCTCCTTTGGTTAATATAAGTCAATCACCATTAATAATTGGTGTACCATTGAAAGCTACTAGTTATACTAGTAGAGAATTTAAAGGGAAATTCTCTTGGGTATACTTGAGCTTTTGGGTGTGAGTGAGAGTTAAATATTTTGTAGTGTGGTTGTAATAATTTTTCACATTGTGAATATTATTCTTTTGGTTGTCTTTTGACAACGCCCGTGGTTTTTCTCTATTTGGGAGTTTTCCACGTTAAATTATCGTGTTTTTTTCTCACTTTTATTTGTCAATAATTTTTGTTCAAGTTGTGATCTGTAGTGGTAAAGGTGTTTGTTGGATTGTGGGGAACCAATTTTCCCCAACAATAACTATATATTTGATAATGACTAGATACTCTTCACCGTATAAATTAAGGAGACAAGTTCAATAAATTATGAATCTAACGTAGAATTGCTTAGATTACATCTATTGTCTAATATTTGCAGTACATTGGATGACCCGAAAAGATTGGTTAATTATATGGCACATTTTCGAAAACAGACTGCATTTTTCTGCTCTCATTTATAAGAATTAAGTTCAACTACTATTCTTACTGAAATTTGAATCAACACTCTTGTGTAAGTATGGATAGTACTTTTCTTCCTTAAAATAAAACACTTATATGATATGAATTTATATAAATATTTGATTGCGTAAAATAATTCCAAATCTTAAAAAAAATAGTATAAAAAGAAACACATAAATCGCCCAGTCCTACTACATCTGATCATCACATCTCACTTTAAAATTTTGTAGCTGTTTTTCAAATATGTAGTAACTGGTAATGTTTAATAAAAGAAATTCCGTATTCTTGTTCTTAATCTATAAGGCTAGAAGCATATTTAATTTAACAATCTAGAGTTTTTTTTTTACGAATAATAATTTAGAGGACTTAAACATTGGTTTGCCTTTTGAACTTGTAATTTATGGCCAATTACTCTTAAAATTTCGGATCGATCAACCCATTTCGTTCAATTAATTAACTCCCTAAACTTAATATACTAGATAGAGATGCTTGTTAATATGCACAAGTAAGAAAAATTAATTAACAAGTTCAAAAGATTAATTGATCATAAAGTAAAGTTTAAAGCAAATTGAACATAGATTCCAAGTTCAAAAGGGATAAATTGATGTTTTAGAAGTCTAATTTAGAGTTATGAGTAAAAACTATTCCCACTTTTTCCTCAAAAAAAAAAAAAAAAAGGAAGAAGAAGAAAAAAACTTGCATCCCTTATTGTGAAATTAAGCAAGTGGACGCAACTTGACACAAGTCTCCAGGCCTAAAAGAGTGAAGCCCATAAGCCTCGACTAGTTAGTTAATCACATGTAACTTGCCCTCCTATTTTATGGTTGTTGGCCTAACGCAAGTGGGTGCCATTTAGCCAAACTCTTCAGTTTCTGATATTTCTTTGCTTCTACGATTGCCTTTGCCTAATTGCCTCTTATCAAGCTAGAAACAAGAATATCAATTTGGAATTAAGCTGAAACCGTTTTAGTTTTATTTACCGGATTGCATTTAAACTCTTTTATTGGACCAGATTGCATTTAAACTATTGATTTTATAGGACCTATATGGATTCATATGTAATCCACAAGATAAAGTAATTACAGCATATTTCCGAATTTCATTATCTTATGTGCCTAAAGAGAGATGAATCAAACCTAACCCTTATATTTCGGATCAAGAATATTAAAGTAGATTTAACTTAAGCCTATGAATTTATACAGAATTTTTGCCATGAAGTGAACATAAAGGAACACATTTTTGAAGTTGCTATGGTTCATATGCAATGTAAGACTAACATTAAAATGTGAGAGAAAGTTAATATATATATATATATATATAAAACTCTAGTATCTCTATGTACAATTGGAGTATGATTTTTTTGATCCTAAAAAAACCCACATCAAGCAATTTCATCTAAACTCTGTGACCTATCAGAATTTGAGCTATCCTCTTTGAGGATGTCAATTTGACTATAACAGCTCCTAATAAACAAGCAACAAGCAATTGTATCTACAACTATAATAAGAGAAAACATGTAAGCAATCAACAATCCCTCTACAACCATAGACAAATTAATTCTCCCAAGGAATTGATAAGCTCTAATAATCCTGTAACCAAACAAGGATTCAATAGCACCAAGCCCCAAATTGAAAGGCAGAGCCAATAATAAAGCCATTGACCCTGTGGACTTCCTTAGCAAACAAGCCTTTTGAATAACCTCATTATAGTAGCCATTGCAGCCATCCATTCCTGCCACAACCAAGGACAAGTTGCATATAATCATGGTATGTGTTAAAACCATGTAGAAGACAACTCCAACAGCAAGAACAAGAAGAGGATTTTCAGGCGAAAACGCGAAGAATTCTCCGATGAAATTTGAAGCTACAAGGAGGAGAAATGAAGTTGCTAGAGTGATGAATATTGTAAGAAGTGTATTGCAAAGGTAGGTTAAAACCAAAGGCTTGTAAAGTGATAAAACCTTAGGTTTATTAAGGTCATCATCATCACCATGTAGATATTCAATTATGGATGCTTTTGCTATCACAAGTGAGGATAGTGCAAAAGGAAGACTGTAAAGAAATCTATATATCGTGTGGGGAAGATTTAAATCATCAATAACATAATAATAGTAAATTCTTGGAATAAAAAGAGATTTATGAATTGATTGAAACACAAGAATTGAAGCTGAAAAGGGTAGTAAAAGAATTACCGGGTTGTTTGTGAAGTAGTGAAAATCTTTCAAGAAGGTAAAGATTGATCTTCTTATGATCCAACCTGGTTTAACCTCCATAATCAAAAGATTTTAACTAATTTTTACCTTATAAAATGAAAAAAAAAAAAAAAGATTTGTAATATATTTGTGAAGACAAATAAAGAGATACAAAATACATATATATTTCTACAAGATCTTCAAGATTTTGTAATATAATCAGGTAGGTTCATTTTCACCATATCTAGTCTAACAACCCTAGCTAAACTAATACTAATTGTCAAAGAAGTGGTCTTTCTTGGGCTCTAAAATTTTTCTTGGTTAGCTATAAATGAGATTAGAGATTAAAAAAATATTAAGATTTTGTGCACATATATAACATTTATTAAAACTGTTGGTGGTGATGTGTTTTTTTGGATAGGCATTAGAGAGCAGCTATATTATAAATGGTCTTATCTTACTCAACCAATGGGCTTATTTTTTGGTGCGTAAACATATATATACTTGCAAGGAAAAAATAAGATAAATATGTGGTGAGAATTATCGTATATTAATTTGTTGGTTTCTACAAGATCGAATGATGGGTGTTGATCTTCTTGTTGATAGCAGACAATATCAAAGTTTCCTCTCCTATCACAAATACCATATTCCTAATTACACTAGAGTTCTTTTCCAAAAGAAAAAACTACACTAGAGGGGACAAATGTTTTAGAGTGAGTTAATATATTAATTTCATTAAGTTATACTCTACTAGATTTAGAGAGGACCTTAAGTATGATAATGAAGCAACTCATTTACAGGACAATTGTTTTAGAGTGAATTAATATATTAATTTCATTAAGTTATACCCTATACCACATTTAGGGAGGACCTAAAGTATATAATAATGAAGCTAGGGCGTAAAACGATCCAACGGGCTCATTTTTTTTTATCTCGTTCAGATTCGTTCATGAAATATAATAAATTGAACTCAATCTTATTTTTATGCTCATTAAAAATTCGAGCCGAACTTGAGAAAATAAACATTCAGTTCGGTATGTTCATAAACTTTTTTAGACTTGTTATATTTATATGTATATTATGTTGATAATTACATATTAAGTTAGAAAATAAAAATTGATGAATTAAATTTTAAATCAAATTAATGACTTTATATTTAGCATCTGTGGACAAACATATCACTTAAACTTATCTATAAATATGCAGACAATTGAAAGTAATATATTTTAACTTAAGTTATAAACGCGTCTAAACAATTCAAGCTTGAGCTTAAAATATATTTATGAGTCGAGTTTGAACATGAAAAATAAAAAAATAATTCAAACCCAAACCTTTCTTGATCAATAATATAAAATAGTCGAACCGAACTTGACAAAGAAGAGGTTTGAATTGACTCGGTTCGTTTACACCCCTAAATGAAGCACCTCATTTACAAAGTACAATCAAAATTTTCTCCGTTTGAACAATATATGGCCACTGGGCTGATTAGAGTGTCTTTGAAATCCAACCAGAAGAGGAACCGAATTAATAATTAATATTTAGTTTAATTAATCCAACCCGTTAAATCACCGATTTAATAATAAAAGATAAATTTAACTTTTCAAATTAATATATCTATTATAGTAATTTATAAATAATCTTCTAATTTATTTATTTTAAACCAAAACACATAAATAATCTCTATTACATGTTAAAATTTTGATATAATAATATCTTAAAGTGGTGTCTTCAAATGATAGTAACATATAAATTCTAACCATCAAAAATAATAAATTATCATCAAATATTAATTTATAAATTAGAAAATTTAAAATTTTAGTGTTTGAAATATTAATAAAGTTACAACTCTTATTCTATTTTTTATTTGTCAAGATTTATTTAATAAAATTTCATTTTTTAAAATAAATATGGGTCCATTAAATCGGCTCAATTTCAGCGGTTTTAATTGATTTTTAGACTATTCAATTTTAACATCTAAATCAAATCAAATTGCTAACAATTTTCAGTTTAGCGGATTATACCAATCGGTCCAATCCGATTTTAATTAGAAACACTGCTTAATAGTGTAATCAAAACATAATCAACTTAGAGGTAAAATTAAAGTTAGTTTAAATACAATTTTCCATTTTATGCACTTTTGTTTTATAAAAATTCATCGTTACTTCAACGTGAAATACCAAGAGGGGGTGAATTGGTGTGGAATTAAAAATTTTGGAGAAAAAGAAGATGAAGTAGAATGAACACACAAGGATTTATAGTGGTTTGGACCCAACTTATCCTACGTCCACTCTCTCAATGACCTCTTTGGGGTTTCACTAACTACAATAGTAATACAAGAGATTTCAAGGCTATCCTAAACCTTTACCATGAGTTTTACCCAAGGCTAACTCACAAACCCTAGTGTTTCCAAGAGGTTAACACCAAACCTTTACAATGAGTTTTACAAATGGCTAACTCACAACTAACCCTAGTGTTTCCCAACTCACAAAGAATTGACACTAGTACAATGGATAACTAATTCACTCAACTTAATCAACAAATGCTCTAGAGTGTTAGCTACCCAAAACCAAATAACCAAAAATTACAAATGATTGAAAAATAATTTCACAAGAATTTAGCTATCAAAGGAATTAATGTTCTTACTTGAAGAACATTTATGATGGGTATTTATAGCCAAAATACCCAAAACTAGCTGTTAGAAACAACCCCAAAGGTGTCTCTAACGTCTAGTTGCTTTTGCATTAAATGCAATGAAAACTGTCAGATCACGGGCGCGGTTCCATCTGTCACGGGCGCGATCTGTCCAACGGCTAGTTTTTCAGAGACTCCATTGAATGTCGCAGGGGTGACATTTCTAACCGCTGGCACGGATTCACTGGGCAGGGGATGCATTTTAAGAGCGACTCTCTGTTTGATCAAACAGCAGGAGCGATTCTCTGTTTGATCAAACTGTAGGAGCGATTCTCTAACCGCTGGCGCAAAATCACCGGGCAGAGAATGCCTTTGAAAAAGCGGCTAGATTGCCCTAAGGAGCGACTATATTACTTTGAGGAGCGGCTTCTGTCTGATCAAACCGCGGGCGTGCTTTAGTCCATCACGAGCATGACCACGAACCTTCAGATAGGGGCTCTCTGTTTCTCAAATCGCGAGTGCGACTTGATATGTCGCGGGCGCGGATCTAAGTGTTCAGAAGCCTTCCAAGTTTTCACCAAAAAGTCTGGGCACGATTTCCTTTTCGCGGGCAAATTATGTAAGCTATCTCTTTAATACGGGCGCGATATATAGCCGCGGGCGTGAAACCCCTTATCACGGGCGCGGTTTGTAGGAGTCATTCAAAACTAGCTTGGTTGAAAACCTACACACTTAGGAACTTTGTTAGACAAAGATAAAGGGTTGTTAAACTAAAAATAAGATGGATTGATGCCACTAAAGCCAACAATCTCCCCCTTTTTGAGTTTGACAACCAAAAAA
>CANYLF010214788.1:0-10718 GCA_948193215.1 Bocquillonia castaneifolia
TTGCAACGGGTGCAAAGGTCTCATCATAGTCAATGCCTTCCTCTTAGTTATACCCCTTGGCAACCAATCGGGCTTTGTTCTTGGTGACTTGACCTTGCTCATCCAATTTATTCCTAAACACCCATTTAGTTCCAATGATAGGATGGTCGTTAGGTCTAGGAACTAAGTCCAAAACCTTATTCCTCTCAAATTGATTGAGTTTCTCTTGCATAGCAAGTACCCAACTCTCCTCATAGAGGGCCTCATTAACAATTTTGGGCTCAATTTGAGAAAGGAATGCAAGATTAGAATCTAAGAGATTAAGTTGGTTTCGACTACTTACACCCTTAGAGGTCACACAAATGATGTTGTCCTTAGGATGATCCCTAGAGAATATCCAAGAAGGTGGAAGGTCTCCATGTTATTGTTGGTGATCCACATGAGCTTGATCATCACTCCTTTGATTGCTTGCATGCTCTTATTGTTGTGGAATGTCCTTGTCAAGCTCCTTTGAACTTTGAGGCTCAGCTCCTCTAATGTTGAGCTTTTCAAGGTTCCCTACAACATCATCACAAGAAGAAATAGATTTCACAAGATCAAGTTTACTAGTTTCATTAAAGGTAACATGCATGGACTCTTCAACTATTAGAGTTCTTAAGTTAAAGACTCTATAAGATTTGCTTGAGTAGGAATAGCCTAAAAAGAATCTCACATCCATTTTGGATGCAAATTTCCCAAGATAGTCCTTGGTATTGAGAATGTAACACTTACAACCAAATGCTCTAAAATATGAAATATTAGGTGTTTTACCATTCCATAACTCATAAGGGGTTTTATTCAAAATAGGTCTTTTCAAAACACGGTTTAAAATGTAGCAAGATGTGTTGATGGTCTCCGCCCAAAAGTAGGTTGGTAAACCATACTCATTGAGCATTGTTCTAGCCATCTCAATCAGTGTATGATTTTTTCTTTCTACAACACCATTTTGTTGAGGAGTTCTTGGACATGAAAAGTTATGAGAAATACCTCTTTTGGAACAAAAATTTTTAAAAGCTTCATTTTCAAATTCTTTTCCATGATCACTTCTCAAAGAGGTTATGAAATACCCTTTTTCATTTTGAAAACATTTTGCAAAACATTCAAATCTTCAAAAGCATCACTCTTATGAGTAAGGAATGCAACCCAAGTAAATCTCAAGTAGTCATCAACAATGACATAGGTGTAGTGCTTTTCACTCAAGCTAGCTACTTGTGAAGGTCCAACCAAATCCATATGAAGTAATTTAAGTGGTCTAGAAATACTTACTTGGTTCTTTGGCTTGAAGGAGGATTTTGCTTGCTTTCCCTTTTGACAAGCAACACACATCTTTTCCTTGTTGAATTTGATTTTAGGTAAGTCTCTTACAAGCTCCCCCTTGCTTAGGCTTTTAATTAATTCCATGCTAGCATGCCTAAGCCTTCTATGACAAAGCCAAGCATCATTGCTAATAGACACAAGACACTTCACATTTTGGTTAGCAAGATTATGTAGGTCAATTGTGTAGGCATTGTTAGATCTTTTGCCTTTGAATACAACTTTATCATCCAATGACTTGGTGATTAAGCATGAATTCAAATCAAAAGTAACTTTATAACCTTTGTCACACAATTGACTCACACTAAGCAGGTTATGCTTTAAACCATCAAGTAAAAGCACATTTTCAATCCAAATAGAGGAGTCATTACCAAAGGTGCCAATGCCAATTACCTTACACTTGGCATCGTCACCAAATGTGACCGATCCACCCTTTTTATTCTCAAGTTTGGTGAAGAGCTTTTTATCACTGGCCATATGCTTGGAGTATCGGCTATCAAGATACCATTCATTTTCTCCACTTATGGCTTTCACACATACCTACAAACACAAGTTAATCACTTATTTTTAAGTAACCAAACAAGTTTGGGTCCTTAAGGGTTAGTATCAACAAAACTTCCCAAGCTAAGGTGCTCCCTCCTAACATGGCAAAACACATTAACGAGTGCATGTTTCATACAATAATGACATTGAATATTAGGAGAGGAGGTCCTTTTGCTCAAGGCCTTTTGCCTTGTGTGATGTTTTTTAGGAGCTTGGCCTTTAGGAAGAGGCTTACCCTAGGGTGTGCTTTGAGGCTTGCCTTATAACTTACCCTTAGGATTGCCTTGAGATGTGTTAATCCTCTTGGCCAAAGAACCATTGGATGGTTTATCTCTTTGCTTTGACTTAAACTTCCGACCCTTTGTCATGGCAACATCAACACTAGAAACTTGTGGTGGTGATGATGATTTTACAAATGTGATCTTAGGAGAACTACTTGAGGTGGAGGCCTCATTGAATCCTAAGCTATGTCTCATAAGAGGAGGCCTTTATGACACCAATAAGGTATCAAGGTTCTCCTTGCCTTTGTGAAACTTGGCAATGGATTCTCTTAATTCTTCCATCTAATTTTCCAATGATTCATTCTTTTCTGAAAGAGTCATCATTGTAGACACGTTGAATTAAGAAGCAAGTAGTTGACCTTTAAGTTTCATTTGGGAGAGATTAAGTGCCTCTACTTGAGCTTTGAGCTCATTAACTTCCTTCTTACTCTCTCCATAAAGCTTTTGAGCTTCCACCATTTTATAATGGAGGAGAGTACACTTGGAGTTAATCTCCTTGATAAGCTCTATGGGATCATCATCATCACTATCATAAATGAAAGAGAAAGAAGGAAAAGATGATAGGTAAGAAATGTTTACCTCACTAGAAGGGTTGTCAAGGGCCATGAAAACAAGATTGGGGGTCTCATCATCTCTCATCTTCTTCTTGTGAAGAGGATGTAGATTGATAATTAACATCACATCCATCACTAAAACTCTTCTTGTTCCTTCCTTGGAGTGTAGGGCAATCTGATTTAATGTGCCCTTTCTTGCCACATTCAATGCACCTCAATGAGGAGCTACTCTTCTTGGTGACATCCTTGCTTCATCTTCTGCCCTTACTTTTGCCCCTATCATTGCCTTGCTAGATGACCCTTCTTTTTCCTTGATCATTCTTATTACTCTCTTGGAGAGCAATACTAGTTGTTTTTCACTAGGGCCCTCATTGGCTTCATCTTTCTTTTGCTCATCATCTTGCTCTTGAAAGGCTTTAAAAGCAATTTTCCTTTTCTTCTCCTCTTTCTTCTCACTAGCTTCTAGCTTCTCATCTTCATCATAGTTCATCTCATAAATCAAGAGATTATCTATGAGCTCATCGGTGCGCATGGTGGTGAGGTCTTTAGAGTCTTCAAGTGATGCTATCTTTGCCTCAAACTTCTTCTAAGCTAAAGACCTTAGAATCTTCTTGTTGACTTCCCTGGGGCTATAGATCTTTCCAAGCTTTCTTAGCCCTTCCACCAATCCAAGAAGCCGGTTCGTGATGGTGGTTATATTCTCATTGGCAACCCTTTTGAAGGTCTCATATTGATAGAAAATAAGCTCTATCCTTTTGTTCTTTACATTGGTTGTGCCTTCTTGGTAGTTGGCTAATGTCTTCCATATAGAATGAGTGGTTGTACAATGTTGTACTCTTTCACACTCTTCTCTAGATAAAGAAACAAAGAGTAAAGACATGGCTCTTTGCTTCTACCATTACTCTTCTCGTGTGCATCCACCCAATCCTTTCTTTCAAGTATTGTAGTTATCTCACCTATGGTTGAAGTTGGTAGAGTCTATTCTACCAAGATTTGACCCTAGACGTTGATTTCGTCACTATCCAAGAAAGATTGCATACACAACTTCCAATATGGATAGTCACTTCCATCAAAATAAGGTCTCAAACTTCCAAAGCTATCACCCGACATCTTTGTGATCTTCAAACTCCCACTTAAGGTAAAAGAATGAGTTATAAGCCTCTGATACCAACTGAAATACCCAAGGGGGGGTGAAATGGTATGGAATAGAAAATAAAAAAAGATGCTTTAAAGAGTGGTCAAGAATTTATAGTGGTTCGGTCCCAACTTAACCTACGTCCACTTCTCCCAAAGACACTCTTTGGGCTTCCACTATCCAACCAAGGATACAAAATGAGAGTTTTAACAAGTTAACTTATAACCTAGTGTTTACCAAGGCTAATACCAACCTTACGATGAAGATTTTAATAGGCTATCTTCAACCTTTTTACAAGAGACTTATAAGGCTCTCTCAACCTAACCCTAGTGTTTCCCAACTCACTTAAGAACTGACACTAGTACAAGGATATTAGACACTCAACCCAAGCAATAAATGCTCTAGAGTTCTAACTACCCAATTCTTAACACCTAATTTTTGGATGCAGGAATGTCGAAGCAGCTCGGAGCCCTAGTGATGATCATTTATGCTTTAGAAGCATGAATTGAGTTGTCTTTTATTTTCTTGTGATTGTTTAGAAAGTTTTCAAATCATTTTTAAGCTTGAAAAGCATGTTTGAACTAAACTTTATGTTTTAAGCATAAATAGTGAATTTTTAAAAAGGTTTTCATCATAACGTTCTCCACAAGCGTTGAAATGAACTGAAATTTTCATGGTTGATAGACACATTTTTTCTTCATGTACTTTTAAAAATTTGACGTTTTGAGGCTCAAAAGGGCCAAACGCTACTTCTGGCCCCCATTTAGGCCCAAACGTCACTCCTGAGAGTGGAGTTGGGCCCAACGCCACTTAGTGGACTGCTGTTGGTCCCAACGCCACTCCATGGACTGACATTGGACCTAGAGTTCACAATGTTGGGTTTTAAAAGCCCGATTTTGAGGAGGATTGGCTCGGGTTGATTCGGACGCACTATACACGTGATTTAAAGCCCTACACCAGCATATTTGACTGAAAGTCTTCCACCTAAGCACTTTCAAGTCATTCAAAACACTTTCTAAGTCCATAAACGAGACTAGATTCTTGTTTGAGTCTTATTGGAAGTCTTGTGGCTTGAGTAGCTAAAGAATTAAGTTAGGTTAGACTATAAATGCATTTTTTTTCACGTACAAAAAAAAATTAGAAATCAACAACTAAAAAAGAAAGGAAGCGGGATGTACAAACATAAAAAAAAAAAAAAAGAACAAAAGCACAGGAGTTCACAAAGCATTTACAAGTATAAAGGCATCAACTTTTTCACTAAAACCATGGAGTTTTCATCCAAACTCACACCTTTTCTGCATTCCTAACAATCAAAATCAAAAAAGCAACCACAAAGATGCTCAAAACAGGTTTGAGGGTCCTCAAGCACTTCTAGATCCGTTTTCTTGCAAGGTAAGTTTCTAATCTCTTGTTTTTATTGTTTCGGCCATATTTCTATGATTTACATGACATAATATGCTATGATCATTCCTTTTTTATTGTTGTAATTATTTATGAATATGTTTAAATGTTATTTTCAATTCAGATCCGTATTACACATGCCATTTATTGCCATGAAGATGCATTTTTATTGTTGTAAATTATGTATATCTGTCTTTAAATGATGTTTATATGCTTGATTTGCATTCTAAATGTCATTTTAAGGCATGAACATGTTTATTTTTGTGTAAAGTTTGCATCTTTGAATGTCTTGCCTGTAAAGTTTGTGTCTTTTTAATGTTTTGAACATGCCATGATCATATCTAGGTAGTTTTGCCATGATTCATGCATTATAATTGTTTTATTCATATTCGTCATTGTTTGATTGTTTTTCAGGCTTTGTAAACCTAGAAATTCTGTTTTCCATCGATTTTGGTATTCTGTTTGTGCACTGGCAACAAACGCCACTTCCAACGCCTGTAGGTGAGTGGCGTTGGGCCCAAATGCCACTCTCCTATGTGGCATTGGTCCTTGTTTATGTCTCCTTAGTGGCATTGAGTCTTGTACAGTAGCGCTTGTGAATGTCTAGTAGATTTCACGTGGAATGCGCATCGATAAGGTAAGCTTTTAGAACTTCTTTGGAAAATTTTTAGATGTTTTATTGCATAAAATTGATTATTAATGCTTATTTGGTAATCGTTTTAGGTTTAAAATGGTAGAAACCCTAGGTTGTGTTGTTGTGTTGATGTGTTGCCATGTTTGCTATCACTTATGCATGCTAATTAACCTTTAATGATGGCTGGTAATTGTTAAAATTAACTCTTGTTTGATTTATTAGAAACTCACCATTGCATGCATGCATGTAAAAGGTAGGTAATAATTGTTATGTGTTATTATCGCTTTTTAGAAGGAATGAAGGTTGGCATAATACTAAGAGTACTGGGTAAAGAATCACACTCTGATCCTAGAATTCTCCGAGGTCAATGCACCTTTTTCATTTTTAGGGGAATCGAGGCGTACACCATGTAAGACATTCCAGATGCTGATTCAGGTGGCGAATACCACTTCAGGCCTATTGCTGAACACACAGTACCGCAGTCGCTTGTCATGGCTCAGGCTTTGAGGCAACCCCTTCCTGTCTGCACCAACACAAGCAAGCCCTTAAAGAGTAAATGCTTAGAGTACAAAGAGAATTGAATTTTCAAGAGTTTGGCTATCAAAGAATTAATGTGTCTTAGTTGAGACACATTTATGATGGCTATTTATAGCCAAAATACCTAAAACTAGATGTTAGAAATAAAGAAATTGATGTGTCTAACAACTACAAACAAGTGCATTTAATGGTTTGCACTGTGTCAAGTCACGGGTGTGCTTTTGATGGTTGCAGCTGCGCTTTTCATAAAGTAGTCTAACGGCTAGTTTTCCTTGGGGCAAAATATGAAAACCACGGGGGCAATCCTTTAACTAGCTTGGGAGACATGGAAATCCATCCTACCACTACTAAAAAAACGCTGATTACCAACATGGGGTGACCGAACAGGTCTGTCGATAAATAGCAACTAACTAGAGACACTTCGCCAACAGAAAGGGGAGAGAGGAAAGGGTGAAGAGAAAACGATAATTTACCAATGTAATATCGACACCAATTCACCAACTACCACAATTTTGTTGGTACTTAGTCACTAAATTTGGTAGGAATTAGCGCCCAAATAAAGGAGACAGAATTGCGATTAACTATCGACGATAAAGTTAGTCGGTAAAGTAAAATAAATAATCAGAAAATGGAAGGCACAACAACGGGAAAGTTAGACGGTATTGGGTCGGCATAGAGTTTTTTCCATGTCATTAAATTGAGTACCGACGAAATTGATATGACATACCGACAGATTATAGTCCGTCGATAAATTTAGGTTAAATTAAAAAAAATAAGATCGCACCTCCCCTACCTTTCTTTTTCTCTTGTTCTTCTGGTTTCTTCCTCCCTTATTGTTGTCGTCATCGTCGTTCCACCTGTGAGAGAGAGAGAGAGAGAGAGAGAGAGACAAGAGTGTTATTAGAGAGAGGAGAGTGACTGTTAGAGAGAGACAGAAAGTGAGGCAGAGAGAGAAAAACAGAGAAGAGTTGCTGCCTTTGTTTGGTGGCTGTTGTTGTTGCTGTCGTTCATTCTCCATCGTCGTCGGTAAGGTTCTACAACTTACAAGTGTTTTTATTTATTTTTATTTTCTTTCAACTCTTTTTAATATTTGTATGGGATTATTGATGTTTATTGAATATTTTGCAATATACTTAGTTTAATGGTTGTTATATTGAATCAAAATAAATTAGGTTAAATAAATTATGAAAAATTGAATTTTTTTGGATTTTTTGGTAATTATTGTTGTTTTATTTGAATGTTTAGGAATTTAGAGTTTATCGTATTTTTTGGTTAAATAAAAATAATTAACTACAAAATAATAGGAAAAAATGAAATTTTTTATGTTTAGGTTAAATAATTATTGTATTAAATTTAATTAATTAGGTATTGTATAGTTTTTTTGTTAGGTTTGGAAAAGTAAAATAATTAAAAATAGTATTAAGTTAGGTATATTAATTATATTTATAAATGTTATCATTTTCAGTAATTTAGTATTAGGTAGTTTAATGTACAAAATTAATAAATATTATAACTTTGAAGTATTATAATTTAGGTAGTTTTAGGTTGGAACATTGAATTTTATTTTTTGGATTAAGAACATATAATTTATAAATTGATAATTAGCTATAATAGTGTATTAATTAGATATAATTTTGTTATTTGAAAATATGTGATGTTTATAAGGTGAAAAATTGCCTCTTTTTTTCTTTTATTATAGTAATTAATATATTCGAAATAGTAATGTAGAAATATAGTTGTAAAAAATTGCAAATTTGCATTTGAATAATTTTATTATCTGTATTTGTTTTTTTTATAAGTTTATGTGTATTTGTTATCAACTTAATTAATAAATCTAATAGTTTTAAATCCGGAATTCTTATAGGTTGTTGGTTTTATTTAATCTTTTGTTATCGGATTGCGGAGTTTGGATTCTTTGCTTATGCTTGACATAGAAGTAAGTCGTTTTTTTGTTATTTTCTGAGAAAAATATGCTAGTTGAAGGTTATGAAATTCTATTCATCAATTGCTAGATCTAGGTTGTGAAATTGGTGACTATAAAGTTTGGGTAATTTGTGGTTGACACAGCATTGTGAATAGATATAGAATTGTCTTTTAAATTGCAGGAACGACCCCAATTAATGGGGAGATATTAACAATTATAGGAAAAACTCTACCAAAATTTCGATAAAATTTTCGTTGGATTTAGAATTAGAGACTAAAGACTATAGGTACACAATGAACTTAATTGAATCCGGCTTTCGATAGCATCTCTAAAAGTATACAAACTTAATTGTAATAATAATATGTTTAAAAAACAAAGATATACGATTTCGTTTGCGTCTTACTTGTAGTGAATAATTAAAGTGATTGAATTTAATTTCGTATTTGATTGCAACGTGTCACACCTCGTCCGACCAAGCACGAGGTAAACAAAATAAATATTTTATCACTTTCACACAGATTTTTTTAATATGAATAATTTTTTTAAGTATGTATAAATTTTTTTCTCTTCTTAATCCTTATAATAAAATCATACAAGTTTAAGTAATGTAAGTCTCCATAAACTTTACATAAATATAACTAAAAATTTGTAGTTATATAAATTACCAAAAATCTTGGTACAATCGATAAATAAAAAAATCGTATTAATTATAATACCCAAATATTTTTATTATAAAATCTGATAATAAATTTATTACACATCAATTCAAATATAAAACATATTTTTTTATTCAATAATTTTACATATTATAGATGTTTATAAAGTACAAGATATATCTTCAAATTTATTTTTAAATACACATCCAAATAGTTCTCAACAGTGTAGTGGCCAACCTTAAATATTTCACACTGTATTAACAACACCAACACTCTAACAACTTCCTCCTTACTCTGATACCTTGCTAACTGGAAAATTTTTAATAAAATAATGAGCAAAAAACTCAATGAATAGATATAACAAGCAGAAAATATTTAAGCTTTGAAAATATAAAATTTACAATTCTTTCATGACATATATATATTTTTAATAAACATTTCCATCATACTTAAGTGAAAGAATATATAAATATACTCAATTTCTTTCATTCAATTCAACTCGGTGACTTTCCTCTTCTGTAATAATCCACCATACTCTAGGTCTGTAATCAGGAACACGACATTGATCTACAGCCTAGCCAAAAACTCTTCTAGGCATACTTGCTGGCTAACCCTTCATCTCCATTAACAGGCACGACTCTTCTCCCTTCACTGTCCAACAGTCAAGTGCCCTATGTCAAATGTGCGCATAGACAACCACAATATATGTATCTCAGCACATAATCAGGTGCATATCACAATCTCAGCACATAATCAGGTGCATATCTCAATACATCATTACAGAGCAGATATATCACATAACCATTATAAAAAATATTTCATAATATTTATAACCCATTCCAAACATCCATTCTCCGTTCTCAAACTAAAACATTAATTTCTCATTTCATCAAACAACTTTAAGCGCAACCAAATCCACCATATAAATCATATGTATCAAAATCATTGACAAAAACATATCATACTATATATATAAACTTATTCAAAATATTAACTCCACATTTCATCCAACTTTTAACACCATCAAAACCAGTTTATAAGTCATATTTAAACTCATCAAATATTTAATAATTAAAAAAAAACTAAATAAATTTTTTTAGTTTGCAAGGGCTTGCATATCTATTCACCAAAACAGCCACCAACAAAACCATTATCAAATCCACAAGCTACCTTACTTAGGTGCAGCACTTTCCTCTCTTGTTTGAGCACCTAAATAAGATATATAACTCATAAACAAACTATATAACCATATTACTCTTCTCACACTTATCCCCGAACCACTTAAACACTCCAAAATATTTTCTAAAAATGCATTTATACTATGAATGAAAATGAGGCTATGTACTTGTCTATATGGGCAAAACACATTTACTGACTTTAATAATTTACTGGAAAATATAGAAAAATGAAATGAGTCTCATCTCTTCCAGATTTATACCTCTACCCTTTTAGGATCAGTAGCAATAAGAATCACCTCAAAATCATTTCTACAAAGAAAGTTATGTTTTTTTTTACTATAACTACTCAAATTGATCGAATCATCCGAGCTATAAATATTTCACCACCAATCAGCCAACCAAATTGATCAATTAAATTCTAAAAAAAATTCAGGTTGTAGAACACTTCTTAACCTTTCCGTGGACACCAATTTCACTCAAATCGGACTTATATAACTCAAGATATGCTTAAAATACCAAGGCTAAAATTCAAAGGTCAAAAAT
>CANYLF010214870.1:0-10359 GCA_948193215.1 Bocquillonia castaneifolia
ATTACACCCTTTCTACTCATAATCACCAATGAATCAACCTCCGTTAACAAAATTAAACATACTAATAATTCCAATACTTATTGAAATGATTAATCATACTTAGATGCAAAATAAATTGATAATTAATTAGGGACGTGACAGTTACTATTTGTTTTAATAAATAATTAACCGAGTGGGTTATTTCCTTATTTATTTACAGACAGAAAATCTAAAATTAGTTTCTAAATTATTTTTTTTATATTTTTTTGATTAATATTTGCACATTAATTCATTTATTATTTACCTAAAATGTTGAAATGATGAGAATATACATACACCCTTAAAGAAAGGAAAGGTGAAATGAGTTTCTACCATTTTATTGTACTTATTATCGGGTTAATTTATTAAGTATCTGATTAATTATTTACAAACAGATCTAGGTGATTTATATAAAAAAATCATAAAGAAATCTTACCGATCGATCGATTCAACCCGGAGAAGTCGAACTGATCGACCTCGAAGCTTCAATTGATTTATTGCTCCGAAGCCTTTATTTTTTTCCTCTGCATTGTGAAGATCCGGCCGGATCTATGGACATTCGACTGAAAGAGCATTTAAATTTAAGCAAGCAGGTGGGACAATCCGAAGCAGCATGAACGTCCGACCTGACATTTACGAAGATCAGGACGGATCTTTAATCATCCGGTCGGATCTGTATTCCTTCTTCCCCGAACTTCTTCCTCTATATTTTTTATGTTTTATTACAGATGCACAATATATTAACTAATGATAATTCATATAGAATCATAAGGATCCATTTTGGATGGTAAAAACAGATTATAACAACAACTAAAAATCTAAAAAAAATGAAGTTGTGAAATTTTGAATATTGTGGCAGGGCCTCCAAACTTGAATATGAACGGTTCTACATCCTCCTAACTTCACACAAAACTCATATATGTGGTTAGAATACGAAACATAATTAGTAAGAAAAATATGTAAAAGTTACAGAATATAAGCAAGAAAAGTATGAAAATAAAAGAAAATGTAGAATCTGAATAGATGGATGATCTGTGGATGACTGGTTGCCCTTAGAATTAAGATAAGTTACTGCTTCGGGTAGGAAAATGAGCTGATGAATTGTTCTAAACCAAAGAAGCTAGTTGCCCGAAGAAAAATTATTTTCTGTCATTTTTTTGTTTTTTCTATCTCCAACCCCCCTTTCTTCTTCATCTCATCTTATTTATAGTCATGAGATTAGGGTTTTCTTGATGAGAATCTGCTTCTCTTTAGTGGGGTGAGGTGTGACAGATCACCTCCATCACCCTCTGTCGAATCGTGTAGATGCTCCTATTTTTTTTAAAAGGAAAATGAACATCCGGCCGGACCTATGAACATTCAGCCGGATGGTCATTTTGGGCCTGGTGGTTTTTGGGCTCAAAACGATTTTCTGGTTTATATGGGCCGTATTTAAGGCTCGGATAAATATTTAAACACTTGTTCGAACCCTAAATTATGCCAAAAACAAATTTTGAAAATATTTAGCACATTTGAAATAATTTTTATTTATTTTCTTCAGCTCATTTCTACAAGAAATTGGGTAACAGAGTGGTCCAAACTAGACCGTATTCATCACTGGGCTCCCGTGCCGCTTCCATGAACCTACATTCAAAAATTCAGTGTCTATAGTTTGCCCCCGCTTTGTCAGAGTTTAGCAATGTTGGATAAACATGAATAAACGAACGTTAAAGCAAACAAACATAAAAAAAACATGTCAAAAGGATACAGTCTGTGTTTTTGACTCGGGGTTCGATAGTCGTCGCCGATAAGTTAGAGGTAGTTCCTTTTAGTAGATAGTCATCGCCAATACGTTGGAGGTAGTACATCTCCGAGATTTTGGACGTCGATATGTTGGAGGTAGTACGTCTCCGTAGATAATCGTCGCCAATACATTGGAGGTAGTACATCTCCGAGATACTAGTCGCTGATGCGTTGGAGGTAGTACGTCTCCGCAGATAATCATTGCCAATACATTGGAGGTAGTACGTCTCCACAGATACTGGATGAGTCAAGATGGCTTGCAGTCACCTGAAGTTATGGAGCTAATGGTGGCTTTTCTTCACCAAAAGTTTTGTAGTTGTTGGTGGCTTGTTGTCACCAGAAGTTTTGGAGCTGTTGGTGGCTTGTTGGTTTTACTGAGAGTTTTGAGGCTGATGGAGGATTGCTGTCGATTGAAGTATTGGATAGAGGGTGACTTGCTATCACCTAGGATTATTGGAGATGGCTCACTGCCGATTGTGTTTCTGAGTAGTGGGTGATTTGCTATCATCAGGGCTTTCTGGAAATGACTTGCTACCGACTATTTTTTCTGAGTTTGCTGAGGATGTGGGGAGTTTACTATTAGCTGAGATTGAAGGTGGCTTGTTGTTGTCGGTGATTCTGGAATTTGAAGGTGGTTTATTGTCATCTTTCATGCTGATTCTGATTTTGAATGTGACCTGCTGCCCTCAAAATTTGCTCTTGACTTTCTTCTCAGTTGTAAGAATATTATGATTTCTTTGCAGTATTGGTCTAATTTTTGAATTCTTCTTTCTTGCTTGGTGGCTGGTTCTGAATTTCTAACAGTTTTTTCAGGCTAGGAGAGCTGTGATCAAGCTCCCGAAGAACATTAGGGGCTTGATTCTGTTGGGAGGCGATAAAGGTGGTCATATAGGCTCCTCGGTTGCTGGGGCTTGAGTTGGTAGATCTGTTGCTAGAGAGAGCCCAGCGGGTAAAGGCTCTACTTCCTCGAGTTGGAGAGGTGGCATACATGTGGGCCAGGTCACATCTTTTCCTCACCTGCTGCCCTTAGTAGTATCACAAAGTAGGTCATTGAGCCCTCCTCAGAGCATCGTATGGTAGTGCCTCCTGGTGTTACATAGGTAAGTATGTTGTGATTGTTTCCTTGTCACTTACTTTCAAACTTTTGACATTTGGAATTCTCACAAATTTTCTTTGTTGTAGGTCCTTGTTGATGACGCTTATCAGCTGGCTGGCATGATTTAGGCATACAAGTTCATGGCGATGGGACTATGCAACACTTGGCAGGCCCGAGTGACTGAATAGGAGGCGGAGATTGCTAGTTTGAGAGCTCAGTTAAATCAGAAGGCCACTGAGACTAGGCCCATAACTGAGGAGGCTTCTTTGAGTAGTAACAATGACGATGATCAGACTCAATTTGAAAGGAGAGTCCGCCCTAGGCAGGATTGAGTACTTCTATTTCTGAAACATTGTTGATGCATTGGGCACTTGTTTGGCCTGTTGTTTTGAATATTTCTAACACTTTGCAGCTGTTCTTTCATGGAGGCAGCTTTTATTTGGTCCTATTATGCGTGTATGTACATGTTGGGATGTTTTAGATGCCTAATGTAGTGATTATGTTTTTATGAAAATGCCATGATGCCTATATGTTTGTCTTTATACACAAGCATGCATGCGACTATATGTTTATGAGAATGCCATAATGCCTATACGTTTTCATTTCTACGTGAGTATGTACGTGCATGCATGAGAAATGTATGAAAAAAATCTTTTTGGAACGTTGCGAATATCCGGTCGAATGTTCAAAGGTCCGTTCAAATGTTTGATGATTCGGCCGGATTTTCAGGCCCTGGATGCAGCTTTTTTGACATATGTCTGTTGCTTTGCCAGGTGTTACACCACTTATTCCTTCCTTCTTATTTCTACTAAAGGCTATCCTTTTATGTGTATGCAACCCTATGGATCAATGAGAGGTGACTTGTAATCCATATGCATGCAATTTATTTATATTGGGAATTGCCTCATCATTCCCATAGCCCTATTTTTCTTTTCTTTTGCCCATAGCTCCTTTTGCTTCTTCCATCATTTTCTCTCGTTCTTATTTCTTGCTCTTGCGATGAGTTCATTTCTTTCTCCTGCCCCTTCAATGATTGATGGTTTTATTAGAGAGCTTTTGGATTCCAGTCACCAAAAATGGAACTACCTGCATCATTTTGCCCTGTCTCCGCTAGTTTCTATGAGGGGTATGACACTTGATGAATGCTTTCTTAGGAGTGTTGCTAAGTGTTGGAATCATCGAGATCATGTGTTCCGCTTCAAGGATATCAAAATATGCCCCCTGCCTAAAGAATTTGCTGCTATTCTGGGTAAAAGTTACACTTCCCTTTCAATTCCTATGGCCTTGCCCTGCTTGGAGTTGAATTTTACTGCCTTCATGGTTCCACTTTTTGACCTGCCACCTTAAACCCTGTTGTCTTACACAAATCAAGGGATGTTAACTCTGCCTGAGTTACCAGAATATTGTAAACATAAGACCACTGGCTATTTTGCTTGGCGAAGAATTCTTGCTTTCTCTTTGTACACAGCTTACCTGCTAATTGACCTAGATGGCATGGGTGATATTCAAATTACTCATGTTATTAGTCAGGTGGAGGCCGGTGTGGATCCTTTTCCTGTCATTCTAGCTGAAACATTCATCGGCTTGGACAATGTTTTTCAGGGTGGTCGGTTTAAGGGTAGTCCGATGCTTTTGCAGGTAAATGGAGGTTTAATTATTATTACTATTACCATTCTCATGGCTGTTTATTATCATTATTATTATATTATTTTTGGTGGTTGTTCATTATTATTATTATTATTATTGCTATTTTTGGGATTATTTATTATTATTATTATTATTATTATTATTATTATTATCATCATCATCATCATCATCATCATCATCATCATCATCATCATCATCGTCGTCGTCGTCGTCGTCATCATCATTATTATTATTATTTGACTGTCAATATGGTAGACTTGGCTGAGGGAAAGGTTGGGTCTTGTGGACATTCCTAGGAGTTTGAACCTTTACACACCCAGGCAGTTGATGACTCGTCGTCTTTCTCGCGCTGCACTTAATCTGACAGAAGCTGAATGGGATGATTTTCTGAATAACATATAGGAGGATGATATTAGCTGGCATTGTCCATGGTGGTCCATGACAAAAGTGACAGTAGAGCTTTTTGACAGGTGAGTTCCATTGGCTGGACTGTACCTTTCCTATTTCTACACCCCATCTAGGCTCTGTCACCAATACGGGCAAGTTCAACACATCACGCCTATACTACCTGACTTTGAGAGCTCTCCCCTGTAGCCTCAGTTGCTCGACCAGATCTGTCGGGGTGGGGCGGTAGACATCGACTTATCAATGTGACTTTCCACAGTAGTACTGTGACTGATGACTTTTACAAGGCCTGGGTTGTGCTGTAAAATCATGAACCATCTATCTCCCATTCCAGGGACACGACTACCATGTATAATGCAAGCAAAATGCAGTATGGAAACACTAGGCGTTAGGTGGTCTCATATCCGCCCTTTGCCTATGCTTTAGGAATGTTTTCTTTTCAAGCAGATGTAAAACATTTCACTGTTATCATAAATAAGACAATGTTTATCAATAATTTTATTTTATTAATGTAATGCACTCTTTTATTTACAAAAGCGTACTGTACTGATCATGCATAATATGCCCCCTATTACCAACTGTCCTTCATGGGTTTTCCAGTTGGAAATTTTCTCTCAAATCATCATTCATTTCATTCATCATTTTTTTTCTTTATTATTTTTTTAAAGGTAGTATTTCTTCAGCTTGTCCATGTTGATGGGTTGAGTGAATTCATTACCCTCCAAATCTAAAATCTTGATTGCCCCCTTCGGTAGGACTTTCACAACCATGTACGGACCTTCCCAGGTTGGTTTGAACTTGCCTCGAGGATCAAAAGGAATGGGCCTGGCTTGCTTCAAGACCCAGTCTCCTTCTTTAATGGCACGGGGCTTGATGCTCTTATTGAATGATCTAGCCATCCTCCATTGGTACAATTGTGTATGGTAGAGGGCTTTCTTTCTATTTTCCTCCAGGGATAAAAGCTATCTGTACTTCTTCTCTGCCTCAGTCTCTAGCAACTGTGATTCTAGCACTACCCAAAGCGACCTGCATTGCATTTCTATCTGAAGCACTGCTTCTCCCCCATACACCAAAGAGAAAGGTGTTTGCCCTGTTGCACTTCTGATTGTGGTGTTGTATCCGAAAATGGCATATGGTAACTACTTTGACCAATCTTTGTATGTCTTGACCATTTTTGCTAGTATCTTTTTGACAGTCTTGTTAGCAGCCTCAACAGCCCCGTTGGCTTGCGGTTTATAAGGAGATGATTTATGGTGCTCTATGCCATTCCATCTCAGAAAGTCGGTTGTTCCCCCTTGGAACTATACTCTGTTGTCTGAAACTATGTGATGAGGTAGCCCAAACCTGCATTTGATCTTCTTGGCTAGGAATTCTGTCATGTTGTGCGCAGTAACCACTGGGAGTGAGACAGCTTCCACATATCTGGTAAAGTACTCAACTGCCACAATGATATATTTATGACCATTAGAGGCAGTAGGTTTTATAGGTCCCATGATGTCAATTCCCCAAGTAGAGAAAGGCCATGAGGAAGCAAGATTATGTAATTCTGACGGTGGGATATGAATCTGGTCTCCGTATATCTGACAGCCGTGGCATTTACGAATAATTCTAATGCAATCCTTGTCCATGGCATCCTAGTAGTACCCCTGCCTCTGTATCTTTAATGATAATACAGGCCCACTTATATGAGGCCTATAAGCTCTTGCGTTGTCTTCATTCATGATTCCATCAGCTTCCTCTTTTGTGACACATCAAAAAAGTATTCCAGTAGGTGATCTTCGGTATAACATGCCTTCATGGAAAGTGTAGTTTCTAGACTGGAGTCGCATGGCAAAGCATTGTTTACTTGTTGCTCCCTCAGGGTACTCCATTGTTTCTAGGTATTTTAAGACATCGTAGAATCAGGGCTTTTCTTGGGGCCCGATAGAGCACACTATCTCCTCCCTTAGGTAACATGGCTGTCTAACTTTCATCATTACCAAAGGCTTCATCTGTACCTTGCCAGGATCCTCCCATATTGAGGCGAGTGTGGCTAGAGCATCAGCCATTTAGTTTTCTCCCCTTGGTAGGTGAAACATGTTGCATTTTTGGAAGCAACTTTTAACCTGTTGTAGGTGTTCAACGTACGGCTTCAGTTTTTCATCTCTGACTTCTCATTCATTTGTCGCTTGACTGATGACCAACTTTGAATCCCCATAAACTGAGATTTCTTTAGCTCCTGCTGAGCTTGCAGATTCTAATCCAAAGATGCACGCTTCATATTCGGCCATGTTGTTGGTGGCTGGAAATTCTAACTTCTTAGCAAGTGGAATCTACTCCCTTGTAGGTGTTATGAGTAGTACACCTATCCTTGCTCCTTTATGGTTTACTGCTCCATCAAAGTATAAAATCCATCCCTAAACTTCTATTGCATTAAGTCCTTCGTCAGGGAACTCAACTTTGAATTGCTCATCTGACTCTTTTGGATTGAGAGCCAAGAATTCAGCGATTGCCCGCCCTTTGATTGTCTTCTTGGTCGTGTACCAAATGTCAAACTCAGTCAATAACAATAACCATTTAGCCAGCTTCCCAATTAGAACAGAGGCTTCATACAGGTATCGTAGAGGATCAATCTTCGCCATAACTTCCACTTAGTAGGACTGAAAGTAATGCCAGAGCTTGCGAGTAGCCCAAATAACCACCAGATAAGTCTTCTGGACTACATCATACTTGACCTCGTAGGACAACAACTTCTTACTAAGGTAGTATACCGCATGCTCTATCCCTGTTCCATCTGCTAGGGCTACCATTGCACCAATGGCTTCCTCTTCTAGTGCCATGTATAAGATTAGTGGTCTCCCAGCTTTAGAAGGTTGCAATATCGGTGGATTGGACAAATACTATTTTATCTTCTCGAATGCCTCCTGGCAACTAGAATTCCACTCTTTGATAGGATCATAGATCATGGTTAACCGTGATATGAACCTGCTGACATATTGGATTACTTCTTTTTATGTTTTTGGGGGTGACAGTTCCTGAATAGCCTTGATTTTGTCTAGGTCCACCTCTATCCCCTTCTAACTGACTATGGGCCCCAACAGTTTACCTTTCGTTACCCTAAATACACACTTTGTCGGGTTTAGTCTCAGCTTATATCTGGTTGTTCACACTTTCCTAGGTAGGGGATTTAACCATCATGTCGTCTACATAGCCCTCCACCTCCTTGTGCATCATGTCATGGAACAAGGTTGTAGCCATCCTTTGATACGTTACCCCCACATTTTTGAGTCTGAACGGCATTACTATGTAGCAATAAGTACCGTATTCTATCATAAAAGATGTCTTCATCTTATCGATCATAGCCATCGTGATTTGGTTGTACCTGAAATACCTATCCACGAAAGAGTACATAGCACTGGCCACCGCACTATCCATAAGCACATCAATGTGAGGAAGAGGGAAATTGTCCTTTAGTGATGCCTTATTCAGATCTCTAAAATCTACACACATTCTAACTCTGCCATCTTTCTTAGGGACTGAGACAATGTTGGGCAACCACTGTGGCTATTCAACCACTTCTAGGAACTTTGCTTTCAATTGCTTGGCTATCTCTTCTTTAATTAACTGTGCCCATTCTGATCTCAGCCTCCTAAGCTTCTGCTTGACTACCTTCTTATTAGGATCAGTAGGAATGAAGTGTTCTGCTATGCTTCTGTCAACCCCAGGCATGTCTGTGTAGGTCCAGGCAAATACCTCCTTCCATTTTTTAAGGATATGTTCAAATCTCACTTTCTCTTCAGGGGTTACATTAGACGCGATCAGTATTTCCTGTGGTATTTCCTTTGTACCTAAATTGAATGCATTTGTATGCATAGAATTAATGTTAAACATGCTCGTGATATGATCAATGAAATGCATAGTGCCATCAAGATGAACATCACACAAGTAAGCAAAGTCCGTGTTTATATCATTGACCTTAGAAATAAACACTTCCTCTTCTTCAAAGAGGTCAGGGGTTACTACATCAACAGAATAGAAATGTTCCATAAGTGTATCATAAATAAAAGAATCTACATCAGAATAGGCCAGCTGGGCAGCCGCCTCCTTGTCATCTTCTGCCTTCATAGCAGCTTCCTTGCCATCTTCAGCCTCTTCTTGAATTGCTAATGCCTCCATTTTAGTAGCCAGATTCTCAGTGATAAGTTCTTCTAGGATCAAAACAGAGCTCTTGTTGCTTGCAGCTTCCTTCGGCGTCTTCTGAGCTTCCGGCACAAAGCATTCATACAAATCTCCCTTCTTGATAAAACTTTACTTCCCCTTTTGTGAAGGCTCTCCAGTGTATCCTAAACCATTACGGGTAGTCTGAGTTTTGAAGTCTGGAAGTGTAGTAACTCCTTGTTGGTTCTTTCCTAGCCCGAGGCCAGGGAGGTAGTTCATCTTTTGAAGCATGAAATTGACTTGTGGGCCCATCTGTTCTTCTCTGATTCTCATGATCTGAAACCCAATAGGGGAAATTTCACCCCTAGGTGTAGCCTACAGCACTACAATTAACTGGACCTGCTCAGCATTAACAGTCAAAATGCCTCCCTCAAAAGGGAATTTGATCTTTTGGTGAAGTGTGGACGGGACCCCTCCTAAGGAATGAAACCACGGCCTGCCCAACAGAACTGCAAAGGTCATAAGAATATCTAAGACAGTAATGTTTACCTCAGATTCAGTCGGACCCACTTTGATCCTAGCAGTAAAGGTACCCTCTACACTCCTTTTTGAGTCATCATATGCTCGAATGACTAAATCGGATGGCTGTAAGTCAGCAGCAGAAACTCCTAGCTTAGGAAGGAGCTTTGATGGGCAGACGTTGATAATAGATCCATCATCAACCATAACACATGATGTTCTTTTGCCATTAACCTCAGCAGCAATGTATAAAGCCTTGTTATGCTCCCGACCCTCTAGAGGTAAATCCTCATTAGAGAATGTAATCTCATCCATCTTCCTATCCAACATCAACCCAACCATGTTCTCAGGTGAAACATCCTCATGAACTTTAATCTTGGATAGTGCATCCACTAAAGCTCTCTTGTGTGACTCAGAATACACCAACACATCCCAGATGCTTGCATTGGCTTTGGTTTTCTTTAAATGTTATGCTATTAGGTCTTCTCTGACCTCCACAATATCTTTCCCTGTCTCCGGGATTGGACCATTCCTTCGATGACTAGATTTTGGGATGTCAAGATCTTTCCTTAAATAATCTCTGCCACTCCGGGTGACTTGTAATAAGGAATCATCATTCTGAGTCAAATGGAAAGTATCTGCTAGCTCCGCTTCATCTTCGCTGAAGGAATACCAAGCATCAAACATATACACATTTCTGACTTGCTGATCAGAACTCATCTGTAGCTTGTAAAGGCCAGTCAAATCTCCTAACT
>CANYLF010215200.1:0-13813 GCA_948193215.1 Bocquillonia castaneifolia
TGTATGCATGAATGCATGACAAAGGAAACAGGAAAACAGGTTAGTTGCACATAGGCAAGTACTACCAGGTGGTAGACCTTCCAACCTTATTACTCCCACACACGTATTCCATGGTAAAGTCCAATTTCCTAGGACATGGTCTGGGTCCTATACATCAACAGGGGATGTAAGTACCGACGTATACATTTATAGCTCTCAACATTCAAACCAAACAATAAGTCACTATAATGTCCTTATCCTATGTCTTTTTCCTTAATAAGTTCTTGATATCCCCTATGTTCTAGGGCCGTTTTAGCATCAGTCATGTATAATTAGACTGACACACCAACATCCCTTTTACAAAGGTAGTAATCAAGGTTACTTTTCTAAAATTCCAACATTCCCTATGTTCCAGGGCCATCTTAGTATTAACCAGGTACAATTAGGTCAACACTTTGACATCCTTTTCACACAAGTAGTAATTAGGATTTGATTTAAAGGCAATAACATTGGACTAGGTCAAAATAATGGCTTCATGGCATCAAACAACAAGCAATATTTGGTATAATCCTAGTGGAAGTTACAATGGCCATTACATGTGGGCTTAGGACAGTCTGGTTTGGCTAAGAAGGCTCTCACAGAGTCGGACTCCCATTAACCATTGCTAGGATGGTAAGATATCCAGTATGAGCTTCCCATTAACCATGACTCATTAACCATTGGCAAGATAATAAGCCAGGTAGGATTCTCAATCACTATGAGTGGTAATCACCGATAATACGACCCAAGAAACAAGTGCAGTCATTGGATTGCATTATAAGTGGTACCGGGGCTTAATAGGGACCAATGCAAAGAATGATGCAAAGAAATTAACAACTTAACTTGGTAATTAAATAATAAAATGCTCGGAATCTTATTCTTTTATTCCCAGTGGAGTCGCCACTATGGACGGAGGGGTTTTCGGCCCATGCGCCTAGGCTCTAGCGACCACGATACTGCTACTATTTAAAGTTAGGGAACACGCATTAGCCTTGTTAAGACGTAGCGGAGAATGAGGAGTCACCACCCGAGTTAGTTCGAGATCGCCATTTTATAATGTGATGAACAACTCGATCCCCTTTAAAAGAGTACTTATAGTCACCACCCAGACAATTCTAGGTTTGGAATAAGCATCGCATAAAGCGCATATTATTATTTAATTACCAAGTGAAATTATTAATTCCTTATTTTAGCAGGTAGCATGTGAGGGAAAGTGTTTAACAACCAATAAAAAAAATTACACAAAAGTTTATAATGATTTTGACAATAAAAATGATCCCTAATTATTTCTAGCCCAATTTTATTATTATCTCAACTTATTAATCGTAATTAATTACATATAAAGCATCCCAAAATATCATTTTCTACTTATTTTATTTATAAATCATTACCAAATATTTATTCCTAATTTATTTCATGCAAAATATACTAAAAGTGAGTTTCTACATATTTTATTTCCTAATTATTTAGTTAAAGTTTGCACATTATTTAATTAAATCTAATAAAAAAGATGTTTGATGGATTATATAAAATATTATAAAATAGTTAACAAAATATGAAAATAAATAAAATACATCAAACCTTAAAGAAATGGAAGGGGAAATGATTCTCTACTAGTTTTTTCTAGAATTACCAACTTTAATAATTAATTTTAATTAATCATAAATCATTCAAATATATGGTAAAATAATAACAAATACAAAATAAAGGTACAAAAATAATTATTATAACTTACAAAATAAATATAAAATAAATACTACAAAGTAAATCCCAAAGAAAGGAAATGAGAAATGAGTTTCTAAATCAATTTTAATAATTACCAAATTAATTAATTAGTTCGATTTAATCCTAATTAACTAAAAGCGAAAATCTTCAAATTCTAGGATGATCAGCCAATCGGCTGATCATGAACAACCGATCTGTTGATCAAACAACCGATCGACTGTTCTTGATCAACCGATCACCTCTGCGATCTGAATCTGCACAGAAATTGTTAGTTTGCTGTAAAATCAGAAAATAGGCTTAATAAATTATGAGATATATCCCAAACATCATAATATACTTACTATCATGCAGCTAAACCTAAATAAATACTACATCAAAGTACATAAACTTATGGAAACTATAATCAAAATATCCAAACCCACAAACTAAATTATATAAGAAAATAATGACATAAACTAAATTAATTAATGCAAATAAATTATTTCTAGACTACTCAACATGTAAATAAAATGCCAAATCAACAAGAAAAACTAAGATTAACAATCAAAACACAAGATTAAAACATCATTAACAAAAAAATAACAAACAAGTAAAGAACAAATAAAAATAAAAGAAATAAACAAAAGAAATAAAATTAATTGAGGCTTTTGGTCATGGATGCATGGTGTGCCCTTAGAAAATGTGGTATTATACCCTCTAAGATTAGATTCTAGCAAAGAATTGGAGATTTAAAGCTTATCAAAGCTTGAAGAAAACTTAATTTTTTTATGTATTGTTTTTCTTATTTTTTCTAAAATATTTTCAAAGTGTATGGTGAATTTATAGGGGAGCATTAGGGTTGTATTTTGCTTAAAACCCCCTCCTTGATTTTCTTAAAAACCCCTCATTGATTTTCTTAAAAACCCCTCATAGATTGGTTATATAAGGGCTTTTAATGATGAAAAATGAATGTGGGGGACAAAATTGACAACATTTCATCATAAATGGCCAGCACAAATGATGCCAATTGATTCCATGGAGAGTTGGGCCCACAAGTGGCATAAAAATGTGAATTTTTGTGTTCTGGAGATCATAGAACCGATTGGTTGATTGAGCAGCCGATCGAATATTCATGAGCACCGAAATATTTTTGTGATTTTGAGCCCTAAAAAGGCTGAATTAGAAAATTTTTATAATAGGCAAAATTGTAGAGCACGTCTTGAACTATGAAAGAGGCACAAATTTTAGGTGATTTGGAGTTTTGTAGCAAAAGTTATGCCCCTTACAAGATGGACATTAGGTACGGGACTGTATTTTCACTTCATAAACGCCAAACACTTATCAGTTTTGAAATTAACTTTGAGGATGAAAACCATGCAACTTTAGCAAACATTTTCATTGGAAAAAATGTTGAAAACCATGAAAACATTTTGAAAACTCAAAAGATTCAAAGAAAACATGAAATGTTACTTCGATTTTAACCGAAGTAGTTTATTTTTTTCATTTTTTGCTTTCAAACCAAGAAATGGGTATTGAGAGTGGTCCTATGTTGGACCGTTTTCATCATTGGGCACCCCGAGCCATTTTCATGACCTGCATCCAAAAATCAGGTGTCTATAATCAGATTAAATAGGACTACAATTTTAGTTATCATTTTCAAAAGTTCATAAAAATTCATTTTAAAAGATTCTGACCTTTATATATGTGTGTGTGTGTGTATTAAAGAAATCTAAATTATATTTTAAAAATTCTAACTAAGAAATTATTTATTTTAATCTTTTAATGAAAGAAATTATATAAAATCATAAAAATAAAAGAACACGTAAAAATAATACCATTTTTTTATAGGAGTCTAATAAAATATAGAAAATATATTAAAATGGTCCCGGTACAATTTGATTATGTTAATAAAAAAATTAATTGGAAATATTGACTAAGTATTTAATAAAATTGAAAAATGAAACAAACCAAAATCCATCAATGAATGTTCCAATAAATTTGACATATTATTATGATTTTATTTAATTGCTTCTGTTCAAAAATTAAAATAAACAAGAGATTTTTGTTAAAAAATTAAAATATAATTTTGATTTTTTAAATTCATATAAAAAAATTAGGTGAAATTTTGTTAAAATGAATTTTTATGAATTTAGTAAATATGATAAATAATATTTTATTCTTATTTAATTTTAAAATGTAAAATGTTTAATTAGGAAATTACAGTTATTTGATCTTGGGGCTAATTTGATATTTGTTGCTTAAGACATAGGATAGTGTGACTAAAATATGGCATTTTTGAGGTTTTCGAACACTGCCTGTTTGGCTACAAGTCCACAACAAATTCGATTTCCGGACATTAATTTGTTAAGGTTTTAATTAGCATGGATTAGTGCGATACAAATCTTGTCAACCTTTTTGACAATGCATATGCATGAGATGAGAGAGCACTATAGAATGTTTGTTCATCTCTCCCTCTCTCTCCGACTCTCCATAAAAGGGTGGCAGATGGTTATATCACATTGCTAACTAATTAATGATTATCTCATATCTGCTAAGGTATGTGGTGGTAGGTAGTTATTCGATTATATTATATGTGAAAGAGAATATATATCTATTAATTGTCCCACTTCCATAATTATCACTAATCTTATCATCTATTGGGTCTCAAAATCTAACTAATTAATGATTTTTCTTTCAAGTTCAAGTTGTTTTGAACCCTAAATTAAGTGGGAGGAGGACCCAACTCCATTGCTCTACTAAACGTTGAATTCATAACTGATCGAAGTTGAATGCGTTTTCTTGTTCTAGTTGTTCTTTAGCTTTGCCCATGTCTTCATCTTACCTTATTTATGGTTCTGTTTAATTAGAGATAATATTATATATCAACTTTATTCCAAATTTTAAATATATTCCGAGCTTTGAAATGTTTCAAATATATCCTGGATTTATTAATCTGTCTAAACGTGTCTAAAAAAAGATATGACATACATAAATGACACTTCTTGAAACATGCCAACTCATCATATAATTCATTATCATTATGGTAATTTTTTTTTTAAAAGTTTAGGATATATTTGAAAAGTGTAGCAAATGTTAAAATACATTTGAAATTTATATTAAAGGTTGAGACATATTTGAAATTTGTGAACTAAAAGTTTTTGTAAAAATTTAACATAGTGTTTTCTTAGTTGGGTGATACATCTCTCAAAATTTTTTATGTAAGTGAGACATATTATTTTAGATACCATTAGATATATTTGAAATAGCTTGCCGACGCAAAAAAGCATATCGGTATATTTGTGTTCAGCAACACTTTTTATTAAAGTGTTGTTAACTAAAACTTACCGTTGCATAGTTAAAAGTGTTCGTATGTTTGGACGACGGTGATTTTAGCAACGCAACTTGGGACGCTTTTTTTGTGATGGCAGGAGTTGTTTTTTTTTGTAATGATATATTTCAGAGATTTTAAAGGTTATGATATATTTGAAAATTAGACTAAAGTTCAGAATATATAAAACTATTACCTCTTATTTTTAATACCAATTTAACTTATTTTCATAGGATTTTAGGCTGGTGCATGCCATACTATAGGCATGGTACTCTTATTATAATTATTATTTTTGATTTGCGTAATCATATTATTTGAGTCGTGTTTTTTTTTCCTAAAAAAGTCTTCTTTTTTAGCTGGGAAAAACAAAAGGCCAAATTATAAAAAAATCCTTGTAGTTTTAACTTTTTGTAAGTTATATCTAATTCTTTAAGGTTTAACACTATATAATTTTTACTTTATAATTTTTTGTCTAATATAGGATTTCAGTTAGAAAAATATGAAATTAGTAGCTGATTTTGCTAACGTGTCATCACCGGATTCCCTATCATCAAAAGAGGTGATGAGTCAGCAAAAATTAAGTTGATTAGTCACCCTTAGAAAACGACGTAGTTTTCATTAGCATAGGGCATTAACAACAAAACCCTAAAATACACTTTCTCCCCCATTAACAAACAAAGGACGAATCCCAATCTTATTTTCAGGATCCATACGATTTGGAAAGTAAGAGTGCATCAGGAGATAATATGAAACCTAATTTTGATATCGAGTTGACAACAATAGTATGTGACTAAGGTGGGTAAAAATATTTTTTACTTATTAAATTTATTTCAAATCGGAACTTTTTAACTTGATTCAAGTATATCTAATCGTATGTGACTAATGATATGATAATTTTTGATATATTTGGCAACCAACTCGATGATGAAAAACTTTTAAAGTTTTATATATATATATTTGAAACACGTTGAAATGATTGAAATATATTTAAAATTTTCCTATTAATCGAGATATACAAGATTATTAATTTTGTAAAATAACGTAAAGTGTGTTGAAATGGTTATATTAACTGTCCTAAAACATGTCACGTAAGCATATCATATTATCAGTGTCATATTCACCTGGATATATTTGAAATAATTTGTAAAATTGAAAGGCCAATTTAGAACAATTTAAAAAATAAAATACATTTAAAAATTGGACTGAAGTTTTAAACACATAAGACTATTATCAGTTTTTAAATTTATTATTTTACCTCAAAATGTTTCATTTTTTAATTAAGAATCAACTTTTCTTTCATAAAAAATGAATAAACTTTCCTAATATAAAAATAGCTACACTAAAAAATTAATTTATCAAAATACATTATCATTAAAAATATTTAAAATTTTGAGATTTAAAAATATTTCAAAAATTCTAGTTTTTTCCCTGTTGAATAGGCATAAAGGAAATGCAATGTCCTTTGAAACTTAAAATTCCTTATTAATAGTCACGCTCATGAGATGCATGCATATATATATATATATATATATATATATATATATATATATATAAAATTGATGTTGAAATGCCTACAGCCAACCTAATTGGTTCGGGAGAGGGATCACCGCCTGCTTGAAACTGATTGATTTACTATAATATTATATATTCTTATCTTTTCACAAATTTTTAATTTATTTTAACCTTTAATTCGTGTTTGTTTGTGATATATTTCAAAAATATTTAATTATTATTTTTTATTTCAAATCCATTCAATCATATTTTTTTTCTTGAAACATCAAACATTCAATACTTAATATCATATTGAATATATAGCACCATTGAGAGCATATCTTACACATATTCTTATAAATAAATTGAAACAAACCATAAATATGATAAATTAAATTAGAACAATTTAAAGGTTATGATAGAATTAAAATATAATTATGATAGAATTATAATTTACAGAAAAGATAAAAAATATATAAGACTATTTTCCTCTACCATAATCCTTTCTTTTTCCACTTTTTATGAGTTTTCTTTTTTTACATTAAATTGATATGCATAAAGAAAATGATGATGATATAAATACATATTATTTTATTATAGAACTTTCCTATCTTTATGAAAAGAATGCATACCATCCCACCAACAGAATAATAAGACTTTTGTGTTTTTCAACTTTTCTTTTTCCTGCTATGTTTCTCTTTGACAATACTCCAAGTTAACAAAATCATGTGTGCATGATATGCCTATTTCATAAAGCTTGTTTATAAACCTTTTGGATTTCATTTTGAGAGTCATATACTAATTAACTTGTTATATAGACATTAAATCTATTTTTTATACCATTATTTAGATACTTGAACTAAAAATATTTTTGACAAAAAGTGATTTCGAGATCTCATTCTCAAATTTATTTAGATAACTTTAATTCAGAAATCAAATTGAAGAAAATACTGAAAACTTTATCTACCTACTACTCATATTAATGGATCCTCATGAATTGTATATAAATACATGTTTATTTCCTTTTTCTTTCTTTGAAACCATAACTATTCTGACGAATGAAGACTAAGTATAGCTTGAAGGAGAGTAAAAGAGAGTTTCATGTTTTCTTTTGTCATAAAAATTCATGACAAAACTATTCTAAAATACAATTCCAAATGTCTATCGGCAGGCAGGCATGCATGCATACATAGATACATGGATATTTTATTGGTAGTATGAATATATATTGAACAGTTTTATTTTGGTAAATAAATGCTTAACAATTGCATGAATTGGTAGACACACAAGAAACACCAAGTATTCTAGATAAGTCTTTCTGAATTGGTAAAGATTCCACAGCTAACAAATTCCCAACTTTGATCTTTGGTTTCAAAATAATTAGCATAAACAAATGTCAATTATGTGCTAATATATATATATCAGTTATACTTTTGTTGACTTTTTCTATCAAAACAGGAATTAATTAACTAATCAACTCCTAATGTCATGACATTAGGTTTATGTCGTAAGAAACTTGAGAAAAATATTTAAATGGTTTCACTTCTAACAAGATTTTGACTTGTGTCAATCACAGACAATAACGAAGTTGAGAGAATCCCACATTCTTTACCTTTTCAATTATGCTGGTAAATTCTTATACACACACACACATATACGTATATATGTATGTATGTACACACATATATATGTATATATATGTATGTATGTATGGATGTGTTGTATATATAAATATATATACATATATATGTGTGTGTACATACATACATACATACATATATATATATACGTATATGTGTGTGTGTACATACATACATATATATATATATATATATATATATATATATAGATATATATATATACACACCCACACACATATATTTATATATATATATATATATATATCAGGTCCACACGGAAGAGACTCCTCGGTCCACACGGAAGAGACTCCTCTAAATCTAATAACACAACTTCTAGTATATTGCACCGTAATGCTCAATTAACTAAACATTTTTCCATTTATTTAGTGTAATTTTCTAACAATTTAGTCAAAGGGCAAGACTTAACATTGCACATATATGCATGAATATGCTGGTTAATGGCTGACAATATTAAAAATTCACATGAAATGATTATAGGATTATATACTTTTTTTTAACAACATAATTAATTGCCTACTCTCACTCGTTACCCCAAGAATTGAGTTGGGACTTGAGTTGCTACAAGTAAAAAAAAAAAAGGTCAGAGAAAGCCATGCTTTTTTTTTCCTATTTAAAAGAGAGAGATTCGAACCCACAATTCTCAAATCAACCACAATATGAAGCATATGAGGAGCTAGTCATGATTTTTGAATCATATGTTAGTGGATTAATATATTAGGATTTTGTTAATTACTATCAATATATCATATTAATTATTGGTGTAGATTATTTGCTAGTGTTAAGATTTGTATGGAATGTATCATTACCTTATGGTCAAGTTTAACCTATGGTCAAGTTTAAAATAGAATTATAAATCCTAAAATACATAATTAAACAAGAGAAATACAAGAAGTAAAAGTAACAAAATAATAAAATTCCAAATACATGAATATCCACATACATATAAAAGGTAAGAACCTTGAGAAAGAGGAAAAGAGAATAGACCCCAAAGAAGAAACTTAGCAATTAAAAGACTAATTCACCAAAAGGATTGAAAATAAGAAAGAAAAGAAGAGCGAAATCCAACTACTTTCCACTATATGCCATGTTCATTCCTCAATTTTTTCTAAGTTTTATCAAAGTACGGCATTTGAGTGTAGAAATAAATTACTAATACATATCCAAAAGTCTTTTCTAATTAATCTTGTCACATTCTTTGGGACCCTTTTTCTATTTCCTTTCAATTTTTTGTTATTACAAAATTGTGAGTTTTATTTATTTATTTTGTTTTGAGTGTTTATAACTTTCATTTTCAATTTGCTCCCCCACGAGCCCTATCTGTTCTTCACCCAACTAACGACCCACCCAGATGGACCACAAGGGCTCCATTTTTTCCCCCTTTTTTTGAACTGAAATCCATTACTAATGATGATTTTCAGTTATATAAGAACATACACAAAAATTAGTCATTTCAAAAAAAAAAAAAAAAGGCCAGTACATATAGGAAGTAGTAAAAGCCGGCACCCTATTTGTTATAACAAAAAATAATTATTTTAGTTGAAATTTATACAGGACATCTTTGGCATTCCATGAAAGTTATACATAATTCATCTTCTTTTAAATAACATAATATCAATGGATTTAGAACAAAATATACTTATCAATATATAAAATTAACAAGATATTTTATAACAAAAATAAAAAAATAAACTCTTGAATACCCGGTTAAATATTTTGTATTTTGATTTAATGAATGACATGTCTTACATTTAAAAGTTAGTTCTTTATATAGGGCTGGTGATTAACACTTTTTTTTTTAATAATTGTTGTTATTCCGGGGTATCTGCAGCCCCATATGAAGCCCCGACTAATTCCGATCGAGTGAGTTCCATTTGGAAGCACATTCCCCCATACGGCCTTGAGGATCAAATTCTCGACCTCCAGACGTAAAGTCTGTAAGCTCAAGTGGTTTTACTACTTGAATCACACCACATGGATAAATAAAAATAAAAATACATAAAATGTATTAACACTTAAAATACATGATTGACATGCATATACATAAAGAGTAAATTAAAATTTTCCCATTAACAAATTTATAATAGAATTATCAGAAAGTTATATTGTGATTTTACACGCATATTAAAAAGCATAAAATGTACAAATAAATTTGTTTTATTTACCTTTATTAATGAATTTCTTATAGATTATATTTAAAAATAATAAAATATTATTTGAAGAATGTAAAAAAGTAAAAAAGGATGTTTGAACCTAATATATTATTAGAAAATACATAATGGTATTTCTTAAGTGGAATAGATGGAGTATGTAAACTCAGAATATGGTGATGTTGTCAGCATATATCATTCATTCAATAAGTCCTCTATATATAGAGGTAAGTACAAGAGAATTAGAATACAAGTCTTTCTCATAAGAGTGAGAGCCAAGTAATTGCAAAATACATAAATATAATAGAACTAGGACTCTATATTCTATCACCCTCCCTCAAGTTGTATAGGTTTGTCAACAACTAACAACTTGTTCCTAGTGTGAAGAAAGACATCTCGACCAATCACTTTAGTAAAACTATCTGCTAATTGATCTTTAGTAGATATATAACGAACTTGTAATGTCTTGTTAGCAACTTTCTCACGGACAAAATGAAAATCCACCTCTAAATGCTTGGAGCGGGAATGAAAAATAGGACAACTAGTGAGGTAAGTCACACTTAAATTGTCACACCACAAGGTAGGAGTAGAGAAAGAAATACGTAGCTCACTCTACAAAGAACACATACACTTCAACTCAAGAACAGTATGAACAATTGCGCGATACTCCGCCTTGGTTGATGACTTTGAAATAGTACGTTGTTTCTTTGTTCCCCAAGTCACTAAATTAGATCAAATTAAAAAAAGATTGCAAATCCAGTTGTAGACCGCCTATCATCAACATCACCCCCCCAATCCGAGTCACTATAGGCATGAATAAAGTTGGAATTGGAGGGACGAAGGAATAAATCATAATTAATTGTGCCTCTCAAGTAGCGGAGAATATGCTTAACAGCTGACCAATGATCTTCAGTGGGTAAATGCAAGAATTGAGAGAGCTTATTCACTGCAAAGGTAATTTCAGGTCTTGTGATACATAAGTATTGAAGTGCTCCTACCATTTAGTGATACATAGTAGGGTTTGAAAATGGCGAACCTTTGGCAGCAAGGTGGAGTTTCGGATAGCAAGGAGAAGATATGGAATTGGCAGTGGACATATTAGCCTTTTTCAACAGCTCTAGTATATACTTTCCTTGAGACAAATGCATACTCGAGGAGTTTCTTGTGACTTCTACACCGAGAAAGTAACTAACAGGCCCAAGATCTTTGAGTTTAAATGTTCATTGTAATTTGTTGGTAATGGAATCAATAAGTGAGGCATTATTTCTAAGTAAAAGAATGTCAACAACATATATAAGGCAATAGATAGAAGTACCCGACCCAACCAAAAAATACAAAGAAGAATCTGTTCGGCTAGGAGTAAATCCAAGATGGATAAGAGCTTCGGTGAGACATTTGTACCATTGCCGAGGAGCTTGCTTAAGTCCTTATATTGAGCGATTCAATTTGCAAACATGGAGAGGATATTCAAAACTCTTAAAACCTGGGGGTTGTTGCATATATACATCTTCATCCAATTTTCCATGTATGAAAGCATTGGAAACATCTATTTGTTTGACAGGCCAATTATGAGTGACAACAAGTGATAACAAAACCCAAATTAGATGGTTTCATAAAAGGGTTGAAAGTATCGAATTAATCAAGACCAGGCCGTTGATGATACCCTTTAGCAACAAGACGAGCCTTGTACCGTTCGACCATGCCATCTTTCTTGTACTTGATTCGGTACACCCATTTACATCCAATTACATTGTGGGAAGAGGATGGAGGTACCAAAGTCCAAGTGTGATTATCAAGCATAGCTTGATATTCATCATGCATTGCTTATCTCCATTGAGGATGTTTAGAAGCTTCGGTGAAAGTGGTAGGTTCAAGGGTATGTGTAGTTTCGGCTAGAAAAGCTTTTGGTTTTAAAGAGTTGGTTTTGGACCTAGTAATCATGTGATGAGGTTTTGGGTTGGAAGGATAGGCTATTAGATCAACTACAAATGGTAATCCAAGGGAGGACGAATGTTTAAAAGGAGTGGAAGTTTGGGTTGATTTAGATGTGCTAAGTGTAGGTGAAGTGGGAGCTTGAGGAGAGATAGGAATGCTGATTGAAAGAGGCATCGATTGGGTATTTGGGAGTGGTCTTAGGATAGAAACTATCTTAGGTGGTTTGGTAGTAATTGGTGAAATGGTGGATGGGACAAGAATGGAAGTTGAAGAGGAAGACTTGGTATTCGATTCGGTTGGCCGTAAATCAATCATTAAATGGCATCTCCTGTTCAAAAAAATAAGACATCACGTGAGATGGAAATTTTGGATGTTAATAAATCAAAACAAAGATAACCTTTATGAAGAAAGGTATAACCAAGAAAAAAACATTTGCTAGAACGAGGTTCAAGCTTATTAGATGAATAAGGATGAAGCCATGGATAACACAAGCATCCAAAAACATGTAAAAATTTATAATCAGGGGAATTTCCTGTCAACCTTTGAAAAGGAGAAAGACCACGAATAGTTTGAGTAGGGAGCTGATTTATAGTATAAACTGCTGTTTGAAAGGCATACGTCCAAAAATGTTTTGGAACGTTAGAATGATGTAATAAAGACAATCCTGTTTCAACAATATGCCTATGTTTTCTCCATGCACAACCATTTTGCTGTGGAGTGTATGGACATGAACTCCTTTGAGTTATTCCATTATCAAGTAAATAGTTTTTCATTACTTGAAACTCGCCACCCCAATCATATCGAAATTGCTTAATGGACGCATTAAAAAAATTTTCAACTAAATGTCAAAATTTAATAAACACATTTAAAACTTTAGACTTGTATTTAATAAAATAAATCCAACAATATTTGCTGTAATGATCAAAAACAAAACATAATGACGTTCACCTTTGATGGATTGTATGGGAGAAGGACCTCATAAATCCGAATAAACTAAATCTAAAGGACCACGAGCTTGTGAGTCAGACAAAGAAAAAGTTAACCTATGAATTTTGCTAACACTACAGGCATGACATGATATCTGTTTATTATTAATAAAGGGAATTTTGGCTTGCTGTAAAGCTTGCCAAACAGTAGATAAATCCGCATGTCCCATGCGAGAATGCCAATTGCTGAGAGTTGCAATCATGGCAGAAGGAGAAGTTGATGTTTACGGTTCAAGAAGCAGGGGATATAAACCATCTTCACTCGAACCTGAATGGATTAGGCGCCTGGTGTGGATATCCTTAACATCTAAGTGATCAGGAAAAAAAAATTCAACATAAACATTGTTAGACTTTGTAAAAGAATAAACAGATAATAAATTAGTACAAGATGAAGGAACATGTAAAATATCATACAAATAAAAATTTTGATTATTATTAGTAGAGAAAAAATTGGAGCCAACATGAGAGATCAGTAATTTTTTACCATTGCCAATCTTAACTGATTCTGGACCTTGATAATGAGATGGGGTGGATAGATTATCA
>CANYLF010215403.1:0-11079 GCA_948193215.1 Bocquillonia castaneifolia
AAATAAGTATTGTTATTGAGCCATGTTGAAATGGGTTTGGATTGACTCGGAAAAAAATAGGATGTATGATTCGAGTAAGCTGAGCCGGTGGGATAACTGCTTGTCGAGGGATGGCGAGACTGAGCCGGTGGGATAGTCTCATCGGTGGCCACCTATTCACATTTGTGAAAGAATGAGGAAAATGATTTGATGAGGATGAGTCATCCGCCCGATCTTGTGATTGAATTGTGTATGTTTAGTAATTTTTGTATAAATGGTTGCTTTGGTATTTTGTATTGCGTAAAGTGTTGGTTTATATACATTATCTTGATGTGAGTTTGGATGACTTCTACTTAAGGTGCTTGTTATTTGATTTGCTAAATGCTTATTGAGTAACCAACTGACCCCTTAGCATATTTTTCAGGATTTTTGCTAGTTGACTGTCGAAACTGTGCAATTCCTGCATTTCACATCATCGAGCATTTCAGGTGGGCCGGAGGAGAATACATGTTGAACGGGGGCATTTTGTGAATGTAAAATATGTAAATAAAATTTGTTTGATGTAGTTGATAATCTAGTATGTGATATGTAAGGTTAACTTGGTAACCACATATATGTTTGATGTTGGTTTAGAATTTATCTTTTGGATTGGATATGTATGCCTAATTTAACTAGGTTAGAACTTAGTTTGACTATATATATATATATATATATATATATATAGTGTTTACATGATTTTTGTATGAGAATTTGAATGATAATCTAGTTGTAAAAATGTGAATATATTTTAGTAGCTTAAATGATGAGAACTTGGAGATAAAGTAGTACCTAAAACACTTATCGCACTATTTTACTTCAATTTGTGATGTCATTTGAAGCTAGTTAATCAACAGTATTTTCTCTAAATTTTTGACCATTTGATACCTTAATAAGTTCCCTAAAAATCCTATAAAATTCAGGTCAAAACTAATTCATTTAAGTGGTGAAATAACCTAAGTTTTCAAACGTGAATTTTAATTCTGTTTTTGCATAGTTGCTGCCCCAATAGTAACTTTTTTGTATTTGACTTCTATAATTTTTTTAAATTGATTTTTAAAGTCTTTCTAAGTATATTATTGAAGAATATAAAATTAGATTGATGAAAAAGTGCATAAATTGGCTAAAATAATTCAAAAATTATAATTTTGTTCAAATCGTTAGGAGCTGATGATAGTTAAAATTTTGATGTTACATGAAAATACAAGGGGTAGTAATAAAATATACGAGAACTCAAGGGTTTTGGAGTAACTCACCCTTTCAAAATAATAAATTCTATTTCTATTTTGAATCCATGCCATTGGAAGAGATATTTGCTGGCTATATTCCTTTCACATTTTATTTTTAATGTTTCACTTTTCTTTAATATCGTAGCATAGTTTTATTTATTATTTTTTTTTTTTCTATAATGGATTCTAGAAAATAGATGATTCACATTACATGCTCCTTTTTTTTTTTGATGACTTTGCAAAGGTGAAATCATAGTCATTTGAAGTGACTCCTTATGACCCATTACAATGCATGGAGTTATTTTGTGGACCAAAAGTGATGGCAGAATACGGACCACTTTAGCAAAGGGTTGTGCTTTCTGCCATAGGCATAGCACCTAACTACAATTTAAGGAAACTAATATGAATATCAGAATGATTAGATAGATTTATGATTTTGAAGTGTACACATATTTTATTTTGTTCTGTTCTTATACTCTCTGTGTATTCATTGAGCCAATGATTTACTTATTCGGGTTCCAATTCCTTTCTTGAATGATTTATATGGATGTAATTTTTATAATACAATGGCTGAGATATTGTGTAATTATCAAATATAAAATACTAATAGTTGAGATTATTATAAGAATTAAAAAGTACTATGATACTTCACTGTCAGCTCAGCTCGTGAACAATTGGGAGCAGGCATAAATGGTGCAATGAATTTATACATAGGAGTCAAAAATCACCATTTTTGCTTGATAATTCAGTGGATTTTATCATAGGTAGACTCATAGGCCACCAAAGTCGTCGATTAAAGATTTTGGTCTGCCATTAATTAAGTTAATAGTAACATGTTTTCCCTTCAAAATGGAAAGATAATCAGCATTGCATTATGGTCATCAATATCGGTTTCAATGGGTTAAAAACTTGTTTTAAATCAAAGGAAAATCACATGTAACACAATCCTCCCAAGTAACGTAATGTGTGGAAAGTCTTGAACACTTTTTTATTCACAAGTTGATTTGATATTGGAGTAATCAATAAGAGGGAAAAAAAAACTATGATTTTGCAGAGTCAGAAATGTACATTTTGAAGTCACTTGTAGGAGTAAAAATAAGGTGCTGTATGCAAAAAAAGAAAAAGAAACATTGATCCTTCAAGGCAGGCGTTAAATTGCATACATTTTCTTATACTCATTATTCAAGATCTCAGTATCTGATAGATGAGACATTGAAAATGATCGCGATCTACTTCCCATTGATGATCTTCGTATACTTCTCATATTCGAGGCTTCAATCCGATGCTTAATTACCCAATAACACATAGTCCCAAGAGTTGCAATCATAATAGTTGCTCCTATAATTGTCACACTAATTGCCAACCACTTCTCTTCCTTGCCTACTACAATAAATGATAGAGCCAAAAATGCAACTGATATAAGTGCACAAGCTAGCCACATCAACTTGTTAATAATCGCCATCATCTGCTTCTTTGCTTTGCTCTCTATCACAACAACAGATGTTTGAACCACAACAACAGCTAGAGAAATGAAGAGGGCGATCGAGTCGAAGACGAAGAATATTATAAATGGAGCTTTTGGAGCGATATTTGCTTCCCCAAGTGACTGTCCTTTGGGGATGTCATTCTGATCATCAACATATTGGCCCGGGACAGTGAAGATTGCAGCAAAAGCAACTGTGGCAATAAGGACAGCTACAACAGTCGTTGAGTTGATGGCATTGTTAAGGCCTTCTGTGTGCATTTTGTTTATTCGTTTAGCAATGCCTTGTACTCGCTTTCGAGTCTGACGAGTGTGCTCTAATTGGTAGTGAACTTCATGTTTTATATCACTCACTGTCTGTTTCAATTCTCGTGCTGGATTTGTTGCTTGTGGCTTAATGGTTTTGGCACTTTGCACCCCGTGCTCCTGCAAAATGGCTGCAATCTCAGGGTGCCCAGTTTTCTCAGCAGTATCAAAGGCTGTTTCCCCTGTTCTATTGACAGCTTTTGTATCTGTTTCTTTGTGCCTTAGCAGCAACCGAACAATCTGGAAAAACAGAGCAATACCATCTCAAATTATTCCTTTCATTTCTAGACACTGAAACTATCCGTTAAATAGCATATTTTCACAAGCTTACATGTCTTATTTCTTTTACGTTCGGCCACAAAAGCACTAAATTCTGCAGAATAGGTGTACTAAAGGATTGATATATTAACTTCATTTTTCAATGAGTTTTCAATAAGATACAAGAGACGGCCAATGTCAACAATACTTTCGTGTATAGTTCGTTGGCAGTTTTGAAATCAGCAAACTACATGAATTGACATCAGGATGACTTCCATTTCTGTCTTAAACATACAAAATTTTTACAAATATCTAACTAATTTATAATGTAGACCTGTTAATGTTGATAATTTAAAATTCCTGACATTTCATGATATTTAGCATCCACTAATTATAATTTCAGCAAGTTGTCAGATGTGCCATGATCATGTTTAAAAGTCAACAAGCAATGGGATTTTAGAAACCAACATGGGAATCAGATATCTGCATTATAACAAGCTAGATATACCTGCAAGAGGTACGTTGTTTATATAATTCAAAACACAAAAATTATCTGCATGATATAAAAAAATTCAGCCACACAAATAAGATGCACGATATGAGGAAATTGTTCCCCAATATGGCATAGTCTCACTGATCACCATATGAGTTTGACCAAAATAATAAATAGGTATATGGATTGCTGATAGAGAAACTTTACCAGAGAGCAACCTCCCAAATTATTACAAGGTCAACAAAATCTATTTGAATAAACAAAAAATTTTCATTACCAATTCTCATTGATTTTTGTTATTCTTTTTTCATTAGGTCGTCTTTGGTAAACCAGAAAACAGATTTTTTTTTGACACAGTTAACCTTGGCTGCTACATCTTCATTAATTGATAACATGTTTTCAGCATGTAGACAAATACTAATGCCAGGCAATAAAATAAACTACTGACTTGACCAAAATTAAACTTTCAAAAATAGCAAAATGATCAAGGCATTTTTATTCAACAGGACATGATGCATCCAGACCAGTTGGATCAATCCAAACACCAGAAAAAATACGTGAAATCATACACAGAATAAGTATAAGGTTACGCATATTGATGATTAGTAAGACCGAAAAAAGATCACTCACCTGAGATCTTCCCTTTCGAGTTGCAATATGTAATGGTGTGTTTCCCTTTGTGTCAACCATGTTCACCAATGAAGGATCTGCAAGAATCAACTCCTCCACTAGCTCAACATTCTGCCCTTTCACTGCCATATGAAGTGCTGTCTGCCCCTTTTTATCTATTCTTGTCACTATACCAGGCTCCACCGCAATTAACGCTCTCAAGACTACTAAATGGCCATTTCTAGCGGCAGAATGCAAGGCTGTTTTTCCATTGCTTCTAGCAATAGTTGCCAGACTGCTCTCTGCACTCAACAAAAAATTCACTACCTCTATATGGCCTTGGTTAGCAGCTGTGTGTAAAGCTGTAGTGTTTGATAAATCAACGGTCATAGCCAATTCTGGATGTGCCTCCATTAAAATTTTCAATATTTCTGCAACAACATAAAAATAAAAAAATAAAATCATCTAATCTTCTCTTTTTTTTTAAAAAAAAAGAAAGAAAGAAATACCCAATTGAACAAATAAAGAAAAGCATAATTAGAACATACCTAAATCCCCTTGCTTAGCAGCAATGTGAAATGCATCAAACCCATTTCTTGCTTTGATACCAGCATCAGCAAGATCATAGTATTTAATCATCTCCCTAGCTACATCAACATAGCCATATTCAGCAGCTACATAAAGAGCAGTCTCTCCTGATTGATTTTGTTTTTCTAATAAATCTTTCAACTCTTTCTCTCCAGTACTGGCAAGAGTTTCTATTACAGCAGCAAGATTTCCTGCTCTAGCTGCAGAATGCAATGGCGTGTCATCTCTTTTTCCGGTCAACTGCTTAGCTATTTTTTTCCTTGGAGCTGGACTCTGCGGTACTGGTGAATCCATTGGATCCGCCAATCAATACATAGAAATTCCTCTGAAACTATACTATTTAATCAGCAATTCAAGTCTTTTTCTTTCTCCCAGCAAAAACCCAAATCAAAGTTTGCATCTTTAATCACAAAGAATCATTCTTGATCGAATTACTATTTAAATTCAACAACTGTAAATGCTTCAAGCTCCAATCTTTCTTGCCTCCCATGTCAGACTGCACACTTTCTCTCGTCCTACATTACAAGCATGTTTAAAAAAAAAAGTATATAAACATTGATAATCACAATAAACAGCATCTCTTATATATGTATCTATCATTATCAATGCTAAAAGCTACAGTCACAAATCCAAAAACAACAAAACAGAGAAACCCGTATAATTATTAATGAAAAAGATAATAACTTTATTGGATTTGCCTCTCATTTCTTCGTATCATGCCCAAAACGAATAATGAATAAGAGGGGGGAAAAAGAACGAGAGAGCCATTTCATTACCTGGGTTTGAAGAAAGGACCCGAATATTTAACATCTGCCCTCTTCTATAAAAAAAGAATACAAAAGAATTTGTATAAATGTATATATTGCCCTTTCAAAAAAAAAATGTATATATTGCCACCCAGTACAAAACGAACACCAATCAGAACACAACGTACACCCTGTAATGCATTTAAGGATCAACACAAAAACGTTTTGGTGGTTTCATCATCATATATAAACAATAAGAGGAGGAGAAGAAGAAAAGGAATAAGAATAATAAAGAGGAAGAGGAACAATAAGCATTAGGCCAAAAAGAAAGAAATGTAGAGGCACATGTAGGCAACAAAAACATAAACTTTTACATTACATATGTTTTTTTTTTTTTTTCCCTTTTGTGTGTGATAATGAAGAATCAAAAATCAAAATTAAAAAATGGGTTGTTGTAGGATTTTGGAGAGAGAGAGTTTTGTAAAGGTTGTTATGATTATTAACGTTTTTATGATTTTTTTAATATTGTTATTATTATTATTAGTATTATTTTGGGTTATTAATTAATTAAGAATACTAAAAAGAGAGGCAAGAATGGATAGTGTATTGTTGGTGCTGTTGTTGAGGGTAATGGATACCAACGGTAGTAACAGAAACCACGCGCTTGTAAATGTATTAGACTGCGAGTGTCATGTCATTTTTTGACTTTAAAGTTTGTGCGTTGACTCTACATTTGGCCTTTTATCAATCAATCAACCTTTTTAATTTTTTTTCATGAATATCTGCTTGTCAGCTAAATTTTACCACACGGGAATATCTTCTTTTCTTTATTTTTTTTTTAATTTTCAGGATAAAATATAACTTGATTAACTTAAGTTTTATTTAATTTGTCTCTACAGAGGTAAGAATATTTTTATTTGATTTACAGATTTTAAACTTAAATCCTATTTTTAGTTGATTTACAAATTTTAAATTTGAATAACCCTCTCCAATTAAAAATAAATAAAATTTAATTTAACGAGTTATGAGCTTCTCATAAAAATAATTATAAACTATATATTTGATAAATTTATAATTTATTTAATTAAGAAATTGATTAAGATTGGTTTTTAGTGTTACTAGTTTCATACCCATGCAAGGGGCAGATCTACAGTGGGGCAGGATGGGACAGCTGTCCCAGTAGCTGTCCGGTGTGCCTGAGAGGGGGTAGTCATCTGGCTGCCAAGTTCTCATGTTTGCCCCACCATGGTTATTGCTTGCAAGTGTTGAAGGTTGATGGTGAAGGTTGAAGAAGGTAAGGGTAAAGCTGCCATTTTTCAATTTTTTTTCCCACCTTTGACAGCAATTTTTGGGCCTTTGTTTGATACTTTAGGGTATCAATACCCTCATTATAGACCTGACATGTGCAAAGATATTTTTTTTTCATATTTACATACCAACATAAAGGAAAATATATTATTAGTTCCATTCATTCTTAAATTTTACTTTTAAAACTTAACTTTTCAAATTTATTTTTGTAAATATTAAATATTTTTTCTTATAAAAAATATAATTATATTTGAGTTAATATAAATATTATTAAGCATTCCTTAATTAAATTTGACAAAAAAAATCAATACTAATGTCATAACAATAATTTATATATGTGGTACAATAATAAATAAACCGATCATATATGTAATATTACTAAACTTAAATTCAACATATATATGCATGTTTTATTTTATCTAGAATGCTACAATTTATTAACATAATTTTACATAAAAAAGTTAAATTATTTTAATATATATAATTTTTTTATTAAATTTCAACAAAATATTATTATTCATTTGTTTCAAATTATAGTTTACTTAAAAATTTTTTAAGAAAGTTTATGGATAATAAATAACATAAGGAGCACTTGACCTTAGTACAACCTAATTGAGCTCAATTCTATCATACCATAATTATTAACACTTCTAAACTATCTTACTTTTATAGTTAATTATTTTAAATTTTACTTAAGTATCAGTTTTAATAAGAAATACCTAATTGTTTTTTGGGTCATCATTTGACCTGTGTTTGACCCGATTTTCCACCAAAAAGATAGGTTGCTAACTAAAAAAATCAGCATTTTTTCCCTTTTTTATTTATTTTAAATTTTACCCCACCTCCCATAAATTTCTGGTTCCGCCACTAAACGCATGGGTTTATTTAAAAAATTAAAATAAATATAAACTACTTAACTATATTTTTTATCAGGTGTTAAATATTTTCCCTAAATTTTTTTTATTTTTTTACAATTTCATAATTATAACCATTTAAGTCAAGATACAATTCACATGATTTATTTTCAAATTTAAAAGGTCATTTAATTTCTATGCATTTTTAGTTTTTAATTTTTTGTTTAGTTATTTTTGTTATAATATTTTATTTTATAAAATTTAAGTAAGCTTCATCATGTGTTAGTTTATAAAATTTTGGTTCTTAATTCTATAATGCTAATTTAGTATCAAATTATATTAAATTTAACAAATTAATATATGCTATAATAAAATATGTTATAATTTGACATGTACCATATTATGCGTTACATCCCATGCGTTTAAAATCTCATCTCCAACTTTTTATTTTAATTACTATTTGAATTTGTTCTATATATAGGTTATCGTAGTAGTATAATATTTAACTTTTAATTATGTATATTTTTTTCTACTTTTTTTTTGAGAATACACACACAGGACAGAGATGAAACACGCCATCTACCAAAACCATGGTAATTTTGATAGATGTGAAATCCCATATATCCAACACACACACACACTCTACTTAATGAAATTGTTACTGTAAATAAAAAATGTTGCATTTATTTCTTAAGGTATTCTAAATTTAAAAAGAAAATAAGACGAAAAAGTTCTATACTTTAATATTCGAATTAGCTCATATCAACGGTATATAAGGTATTGTGAAACATGATAGTAATATATTGATTTTTTCCTTCGTATACAATTTTAAACATTATTTATTTAAAGAAAATACTATTATTTCTATATGAATTGAGCTATAATTAATTTAAACACATCTTTTTTTTTTGAAAACACGCGCATCTTTTTTAAAATAGAATGTTTTCTGTCAATTATATGTAAACTTAGAAATTCCAAAATATATTGTCAAATTTTATATAAATTTAGACACTACTTAACAAAAATTCAATCAAAACTTGTAGTCCTATCAGATGTTTTTAAAAAAGAATTCTTGATTATTCTATTAGTAGCGCTTTGTATACGATCTATAACTTTAGATATTGTTTAATTGTCTCTACGTATTTTTACAATATTTTCAATAGAAAATATTATTTGAAAAAAAATCATTAAATGAGTACATGAAAGAAATTAAATCATGTAGATAAAAGTGTGTTATTTTGAAAGGTAATGATATCCTAAGAATTTTTATTAAAAGAAAACATATCCTTCAAAAAAAATTTCAATCACCTTTGTATCCAGTGAGATGCATTTAATTTTAAAAGTAAATTTAATGGAAAAGAACATAGATATTTGTTCATATTATCAAGTCTAAATTCTAGGATAATATATCAAGAAAACATGCATGCATAAATTAGGGGTGCTCTCGGGTACCCGAACCGTGAGGCATTTTTTTGACCCGAACCGACACTTGCGGTTCAATGAAATCTCGACCCGAAACCGAACAGTTAGATGGAAAAGGCCATCGGTTCGGTTAATCAAATTTTTAGTCGGTTAACCGTCGGTTTTCAGTTACCCGTTAAAAGTTAAAATTTTAAAAAAAATACTACAAATTTCTCATTAATTTATGGAGGTAAAAATTTTAATTATAATTTTAACACAAAAAATGTCTAAATATTATAAAAAAATATGTAAAATATAGCAATATCCAAAATAAAAAATTTAATAAAAAAACTATAAAATGGAGGAAATGATAAGATTTTAGGATGAAAATAAGTTGGAAGGAAAAAAAAGAAAATTAATGATATAAAAATTAATGATAAGTTAGAAGTTTTAGGGGTTACAAGTAATGGGTTTGGGTTATAATTTTTAACTTTTAAGAATTATAAAATATTAAAAATATATATGTATACAACTTCGGGTGGGTACCCGAAACCCGCGGGTTTTTTAGGATAAAACCCGAACCCGACCCGTAACCCGAAAATTTTAGAAAAAAAAACCTAAACCTAAACCATCGATTCGATTAACCTAATTTTTCGGTTCAAACTGATCGGTTTCGGTTCGGTTATCGGGTCACTGGGTTTTTTTGCTCGGCCCTAGCGTAAATGCATTGAATAATCATTTTAATTGATAAAATATAAAGGGACCAAACATAATAAATCTTTGTCAAAAAATAAATTATTAAAAAATTTACACACTAATACACACATATATGAGGGAAAAAAATCAAATGGCAAAAAATTAAAAGCTTGTGATTAAGTTTTTGTAATTACATAAAATGGTCGAAGATACAACGTATGATGACCATAATAATAACAACAACAATAACAACAACCAATCCACCTTAGAAGGATTGGTACCATAATTGTCAATCTCGTTCCGTCTCGGCCGAAACGGCCGAGATCTCTCATTCTGGTTTGAAAAATAGAACAAGGCATGTGTTATAACTTCTAAGATTTCGTCTCGGTTTGTCTCGACCAAGATGCCCGAGATAAGACCGAAACGGCCGAGACAAGGTCGAGACGCCGGGACGGTCGAGATGAAAATAAAAAAATTAAATCAATAAGAAATAAAATTAAATTAAATAAATATGAATTTAAATTAAATTAATAAGAAATGAAATAAATAATAAATGAGATGAGATGAGAAGTATTAAATTTTTAGTTTGGTTATTGTTATTGTAACTGAACTCAAGTTTTGGTTTTCTTAAAAATCTATTAGGTAACTTATCATTTGTAATTGAATATATTTGGATATTATTTGAAACTTGTTGGCTTTAGTGGCATCAATCCATCTTATTTTGAGTTTAACAACCCTTTATCTTTGTCTAACAAAGTTCCTAAGTGTGTAGGTTTTCAACCAAACTAGTTTTGAATGACTCCTGTAAACCGCGCCCATCATAAGAGGATCCGCGCCTGCGGCAATATATCACAACCGCGATGTGAGGATCGACCTCATGACCAGCGACATAGTTCGCCCGTGAAAGGGAAACCACGCCCAAACTTTTTGGTGAAAACTTAGAAGGCTTCTGTACACATAGATCCGAGCCCGCGACATCCCAAGTTGCACCCGCGATTTGAGAAACAGAGAGCCCCTTTCTGAAGGTTCAAGGTCGCACCCGCGATGTACTAAATCACCCCCGCAATTTGATTAGACAAAAGCCGCTCCTCAA
>CANYLF010215730.1:0-12504 GCA_948193215.1 Bocquillonia castaneifolia
TTTTTTAAATATAATATTAATTATACGACTTATTTATGTAATATTTTCTAATATTTATGTTTTTCCTTAGATTACCATATTATTTTATCACCTAAAACATATACTCTCTATTTTAGTAATTTATTTGTAATTTACTCATCAAAACAAATTTTCATTCTTCTTTCACAATTTTTTAAATAACATTTTCACTCATAATTAAATAACAAAAAAAAAATCCATATACATCATCAAAATTTATTCCCTAAAAATTATTTTAATAATTATAAACTCTATTATGAAATATTTTCTATTATTTATGTCTAATTAAATTATTAATTTCTGTTTGTCTCTTTATTTATTTATTATTTTTATTATAAATCTACCTATTAATTTAATACCTAAACCATAACCTAACATAATAAACAAAATTATGTGCCATAAAAAAATTCATGAAATTAAACAAAATCACAAACGAAAATAAATTCCAGAAATTTAAAAAAATTCCAGAAAATTAACAAAAAATTCAGAACTTAAAAAAATTCCAGAATATTATACAAAATTACAATAAATTAAAATATTGAAGTAAAGGAAAAAAATTACAGAAAATTAAATACATTTCATATAATATTTTTTATTTGTCACTTTATATTATTCTTATTTTCCACTAACATTTAACAAACCCTAAAACATATGCATTATCATTATTTGTAATTTCCCTATTTTTTAATTAATTTTTTCTTAATATAAAAAATTATAGAAATTAAAAATAATTAAAAAAAGATGAAAACCACTTACCTAAGATGGCGATGACTGGCAACGTTGAAGAAATAGCCGGCGATGGCGGTGCGACCAGCAGCAGCAATGGAGGCCACCAACAGTGGAGGGGAGAGAGGGCAGGGGCTTCTTACAAACCACTTAATCTTCTCCTTCTTCTGCTTTTCGTTCTTATGATCAATGCAGGTTAATGAAATTTTTTTATTATTTTGCAGGTACAGCAGCAGGTGTAGCAGAGGAGAAGAGGAGGGAAGAAGAAGAAGAAAAGAGGAGGGGAGAGAAAGCAGCGCACTGCTTTAAAATTGACGTAAATTTACCGATGGTAATCTATCAGTATAAAATCAGCAATTAATTTTAAATGATGTGGCATTCCGTCGGTATTAAATCGCTAAGTAGGCGCCAAACTTTTGGCGGTAATTCTCGCCAAATATACTGATGAAATACCTACTAATTAGTTATGGTAGATTTTTTCCCTCACTGATCCGTCTGTATTTAGTCAGTAATATCTTTACTCCAATATACTCATTGAACTATCACTAATTTGTCGCTAATTGCAGACAGAATATATCCGTCGATATTTTACGTGTTTTTGGTAGTATTCCAGGCCCTGTTTTACGGTTGTCCAGACTAATCTCCGATCGAGAGAAGCCCAAATGGAGTAGCCCTCTCCCCAAGTAGGCCTACGGGACAAGTAGCTCTACCCGAGGATCGAACCCCTGACCGCGCCACGCGTAAGGCTCCATGTTCATTTTAAGAATTTGTTTTATAATAATGGATGCTTTAATTTTTTGAAGATAAATTTAGAAATTAGCGTAAACATGTGGGCCACTAATGATGTGTCATGTTGAACTAATGACATATCCAACATTTTTTAGCCACAACATTCAATAAATTATCAAATTTAGCCGTAATTTTTAAAATTTTATCATTTTGATTTATGTGCCAAGTAGAAATATGTGGCTTTTGCATATGTATCATGTGACATTTTCTAGTTGACTAAATTTGGCGCATAATAAAAAGATATTGGATCAGAATGTCAAAATTTGAAGAAATGGCTAAAATTGTCAGTTCATTGAATGTTGTGGTTAAACAATATAGTTTTCCCAACATAAAATATAGGGGAATGCACAAATAAGTACCCCGTGGTTTCATCACTTTTCACTCAGGTACCTTGTAGTTTTTTTTTGATAAATAAGTACCTTGTGGTATGTATAATCATTACACTATAATATCCTCTTAATTAATATGAACTAATATTGTTAATTATTTTATAATATAAAATTAATATAATGTAAAATTTAGCTATATAATATTGTCTCAACTAAGTTGCCATCATGTTAATCATTAAAAAAAAGTGTATACAAATTTTATATTTATTTAAAAATATACTTAATTTATTCTTTATAAAAATAAAAATACATGTGTAGACATAAAAAATTTTAACTCATAAGGAAATAATTGGGTTGATTTTATATTATTGAATTACCAAATTTAAATTATTTAGTAAATCCAATTAATTACTAAATAAGATATCCAATAATATAAAATAAAATATTTTAGTGAGTATCAAATATTTCATACCTAAAATTAAAGAATATATTATTTTCTTTATATAGTTGAATAAATAAGATATTTGACTAATCAAGGTAATATATATTTCTTTCCAAATGTGTCCAGCTACCATAAGTGCACACTTCTATTTCTCCTATAAATAGAGGTGTCTTATATTGAAGAGAAACACACACAACAAGCATTGGAATTCTGCAAACAAAGCATCAAAGAAGGCTTTTCATAATTCTCTCCAAGAAACAAGAAATCAAGTGTGGGATTTTGCAAACAAAGCATCAAAGAAGCTCTACATAATTCTCTCCAAATTTCAAAGCTACGACAACGGCTTAAAATCAAATCAAATTAAATCAAGCCCGAGTCTTCATATTGTGGTCATCACTCCTTGAAGATTCAACCATCTTCTTCATAAATTGAAGAAGATTTCTTCAACGGATTCAAGAACAAGCTTCACAAGCCCTTGATCCACAACTTCTTGGAAGAAAGAATCAAAGGATTTGATTTCTACACTCCTAGAAATCACTCCATAGAGATTGTACCCCTCTTCTTGATTTTAATTAATAAAATTTATATTTGTTTGTCCTTTCTTTTTCTTAACTTCAGGGTAAGAAAATTTTTGTGAACAAATTTCTGGCACGCCCAGTGGGACCTCTCTACCTTTCATCTTTTTCTTCCACTATAGATTTCAAGTTTTTGAACAATCAAAATCCATGGGTTCTGGAAACTACTCAGGTCGTTAATACAAGGCACTTACTCGTTTCACCGTGTGATCTACTACTAATGCTGGTCCAAGGGAAATACTTAAAGAGATGTTGATTGATGAGATCTATGCTTACACTCTCCCCCGTTTCCAAAGTGCATACGCTGCACCACCATCCGTTGAGGAAGATGAGCCACTGGTGCAATCTCCACCAAAGGCCAAGGGAGAAAATTCATTGGATGTTATGAATGTGATGATGACTAGCGTTACCTCTTTGGAAGAGCAAGTCACTACGATGATCAAATTGCTTTGATCTCATGAAAAATGTTGATGACTTAATCAAGAAAAACATTAAGGATGGCAATCCCCCACTAGAAGATGAGGAAAAGAAAGATTCTTTTGATGATGAAAAGAAGGATATCTCTTCTTCGGATGATGGACCAAAAATTCAAATTACTAAAGGTTCTATCCTTGTTGACCAATTGAAAAATTTCATTAATGAAGCTCTCAAACATCAGGTTGAGAGTGTCATTCAACCATCCTATTCATATGTCAAGCCATATTCAAAGAAAATTGATCTCATGAAGATGCCTGCAAACTATCAACCTCCAAAGTTTCAACAGTTTGATGGAAAAGGCAACCCCAGATGACACGTGGCTCACTTTGTTGAGACATGTAATAATGCTGGAACTTATAGTGATTTAATGTCAAGTAATTTGTTCACTCTTTAAAAGGTAATGCTTTTGGTCAGTACACTGATTTGGAGGGAACAATTGGAACGAGTTCCTTAATCGTTTCTACAGCACCTGTCGGATTGTGAGCATGATAGAACTCACAAGCACAAAGCAATGGAATGATAAACTAGTCATTGACTACATCCATATATGGAGAAATTTAAGCCTCATCTACAAAGATCGTCTATCTGAAACTTCTACTTTAGACATATGCATTCAAGGTATGCATTTTAAATTACTCTATATTCATTCAAGCAGTGGACATCAATTGTTGGAGAGTTATCCTCAAAGGTTCAATAGTAGCTTCAAAGAAGGACAAGGATGGGAATGTCAGGCTAATTACTGAAGATGAATATTCTGATGATGATTGGAAATATGTACACATCAATGCAAAGGCTCTCAATCTAATTCATTGTGGTATCAACTTGATCGAATACAACAAGGTCTCCAACCTTGACTCAGCAAAGAAAGTGTGGGAAAAGCTTCAAGTCACTTATGAAGAAACAAGTCAAGTTAAAGACTCAAAAATCAACTTGCTGAGAAGAGAGTATAATCTATTTGAAATGCAACCTGATGAAACTGTCTCGGAGCTAAATTCCAAATTCACTAAAATTGTGAATTCACTTCAAAACTTGGGTGAAAGCTTCATTGAAAAGGAAAAGGTCAAGTAGATTCTGAGATCCTTAGACAAGAAATGGAAGATCAAAGTCACGATGTTGATCGATACTAAAGATCTCAAGACTCTTTCATATGATGAGCTAATGGGTTCTTTACTTACTCATGAGATCATCATGAAGGATAAGAGGAAAGCAACTGTTGAGAAGAAGAAGAAAGGTGACATGGCTCTCAAAGTGGCTTCTAGTGAAGATAGCTCATCTAGCTCCACAGATGAACAATTAGCCTTGATAACAAGAAGGTTAAAGAAGTTGTACAAAAATGGCAATAAAGATTATAGGAAAGCCATGAAGCAAATCTTTGGAATCAAGAAGAACCTCAAGCTAAAGAAATCCAGCTCAGACATCATTTACTTTGAATGCAATAAGCCGGGACACATAAAATCAAGTTGTCCAAAGCTAAAGAAAAAGGGCAAGAAGGAGAATGAAAAGAATATGTCAATGGCTGCTTGGAGTAATTCTGAAGATTCCAGTTCTAGTGATAGTGATGACTCTGAGGAGGTAGCAAATCTATGTTTGATGGCTATTGAATCAGCATGCAACAAACCTGAAGCTGATCAGACATTTGGGGCTACTTCAGATTTCAGAGCTACTTCTTCTGATAATGCTTCAAATGAGGTAAACACTTTTGAACGTATCTCTTATGATGAACTTGAATGTGCTTTTAGTGACCTCTATAAGGAATTCAAAACTTTGTCTAAAAAGTATGGTTCACTTAAAAAGGAACGTAAAGCTTTGAAATCCGGAAAGACTTGCATGTGTGATATTTATAAAATTGATTTTGAAAAATTGAAAGGGAAAGAAATGAATGCACAAGATCTTTATGAGAAGCTTGTAAGAAACTAGAACTTTTCTATTTCTAAAGCTGATTCTTTGAAAGAGGAACTAAAATTCATTCATAATAGGAATCTTTCATATGTACAAGAAAATGAGTCTCTACAAAAAAAAGTAGATTGCCTAACTGAAGATCTTAGTAAATTCACCATGGGAACAAATAATCTTAATGCTCTTTTAGGTAATCAACGTCTTGGAAATGGTAAACTTGGTTTAGGGTATGTTGGCCCTAAGGACCTCAAGGCTCTTATTATGATTTTGATGATCCAAAACATTGTGTAATACTAATATGTTTGCTAAGTGCTTTTCTAGGTGATTGATGCAATGCAATAATATGAGAGTTTGTGATGAAAATAAGGAGGAAGTAATGCAAGTGTAAGAAGTTTATGAGAGATATCAAAGCACTTAAGATGATGAAGTTCTTGAGTGTAATGGTGAAGAATGATCATGAGCTTGGGTGAGTGCTTATGTCCTTGGATAGGTTTAAGTGTAAACCTAATGAAAACACATGGGTTAAGGGGCTAGCTTAAGTTTATGTGTGAACATTAGCTTAGGTGGATAGGTTTAAGTGTGAACCTAATGAAAACACTTGGGAAAAGGTGAGAGCTTGGAGTTTATAACCTTAGGATGTGATTTGAAGAGTTTGAAAATGGTTAAGGTTGATTGAAGAATCAAGCTTTGACGAAACCAAAGAAGCTAATTATGGACTGCACACTAAGCCGAATTTTGGAGTAGCTTTGGCACATCTATTGAAATGCTATAAAGTCAAATTATATATGGATGGAAAGCTATGGAAGTCTATTTTCTAGATAAAAACTGAAATTCAATTTGGAGCATTAATTTTGGAGTTTTAGATTTTTAAGTGAATTATGCTCAGGATTGAATGCAGAAAACTATGCAGATGAGTGGAGTTCAAAATGAAGCCAAAGCTTCTAGGGAAGGAATTTTGAAATGAAATTTTAATGGGTTGTACCCCTAGAAGTCTAGTTTCATATGGATTTTGAATCACATCAAAAGGAGTTGTAGTTTGAGAGAAATGGCTGTTGAAATGAGTAGTGCTTGAAATATCGAAGTACTAAAATGTCTTGATTTTTTAGGGCATGAAGATGGTAGAACTAGAAAAATGTTGTGAAATACAAAATTGTAGAGGACATGAAGTTTTTCCCATAAAAATTTCAAAGCATTTGGAGCTTCCTACAAGAAGTTACGAGTCTTGTAAAATCATGACCGCGATTGGAAGTTCACCTCGGGGAACATGTGTTAAAAAGTTCCAGAAGTTTTAGGCTTATCTAGACAGGGTCGCAGGCGCGACCAAAGGTATCCCAGCTGCGATTTGGGTCCTTGACAGCTCCAACAATCATATTTTGAAGTATCCGTTGGAGATTTAAAAAGTGCGGTCGTGACCATCACTTCACGCCCTTGTGGCTAAGACATTTCATGCCCATGAATGTGAAATTGCCTCGCGATTTCAGGTACTTTTTTGGAAAATCCAAGGTCTCTGCATCCTATATCGTTTCTGCGATATGCCCACATCTTTCATATCGCACCCGCAGCTTAAATGATTTTTTTTATTGTAAGGTGTTTTTTTTTTCAAATCAAAGGATATCCCAAGATAAGCATTCGTATATCTCTCTTATATTTTATTTAATTCTATACCTTCCATTACTCCTTTACTTCACCCTTCTTGATTGATTCCAAAATGGGGGAGAAGTATTTGGTAATCTACATCAATGTTTTGTCATCATCAAAAGGGGGGAGATTGTTGGCCCTAAGAACCTCAAGGCTGTTATTATGATTTTGATGATACAAAACATTGTGTAATACTGATATGTTTACTAAGTGCTTTTCTAGGTGATTGATGCAAAGCAAGCATATGAGAGTTTGTGATGAAAATAATGAGGAATTAATGGAAGTGTAAGAAGTTTATGAGAGATATCAAAGCTCTTAAAATGATGAAGTTCTTAAGTGTAATGGTGAAGAATGATCATGAGCTTGGGTGAGTGCTTATGTTCTTGGATAGGTTTAAGTGTAAACCTAATGAAAACACTTGGGTTAAGGGACTACCTTAAGTTTATGTGTGAACATTAGCTTAGGTGGATAGGTTTAAGTGTGAAACTAATGAAAACACGTGGGAAAAGTTGAGAGCTTGGAGTTTAGAACCTTAGGATGTGATTTGGAGAGTTTGGAAATGGTTAAGGTTGATTGAAGATTCAAGCTTTGAAGAAATCCAAAGATGCCAATTATGGGACTGTTCACTAAGCCAGTATTTTGAGTAGCTTTCGGCAAATCTATTGAAATTCTATATAGTCGAATTATATATGAATGGAAAGCTATGGAAGTCTACTTTCTAGATCAAAAACTGAAATTCAATTTGGAGCATTAATTTTGGAGTTTTAGTTTTTAAGTGAATTATGCTCGGGATTGAATGCAGAAAACTGTGTAGATGAGTCAAGTTCAAAATGATGCCAAAACTTCTATGGAAGGAATTTTGACATGAAATTTTATGGGGTTGTAGCCCTGGAAGTCTAGTTTCATATGACTTTTGAATCACATCAAAAGGAGTTGTAGTTTGGGAGAAATGGCTGTTGAAATGAGTAGTGCTCGGAATATCGGAGCACCAAAATGTCTTATTTTTTAGGGCATGAAGATGGTGGAAATTGAAAAATTTTGTGAGATACAAAATTGTAGAGGACATCTTGAAGTTTTTCCATTAAATTTCAGAGCATTTGGAGCTTCCTACAAGAAGTTAAGAGTCTCGTAAAATCGCGACCGTGACCGGAAGTTCTCCCCTGCGAATATGTGTCAAAAAGTTTTGGAAGTTTTAGGCTTATCTAGACAGGTTGGTCGTGGGCACGACCAAAGGTATCCCTACTGTGATTTAGGTCCTTGACAGCTCCAACGGTTATATTTTGAAGTATCCGTTGGAGATTTAAAAAGGGCGATCGCGATCGGCACTTCACGCCCGTGATTTTCACTCCGACAGACAATAATGCAACTCCAAAAAGTGGGTATTTTGATGGGGAAGTCTGACCAATGGTCCTATGACTTCATGAGCCTATAAATACCCATCAAAATGAGTATTTTGGAGTAACAACCATCTCCATAATGCTCTCATAATATCTTTTAAACATAGAATCAATTTCTTTGTAATTTTTGCATATTTTGGTTGTGTGTGGGTAGTTAGAACTCTAGTGCATTTATTGCTTGGGTTGAGTGATCTTTCTACCTTGTACAAGTGTCAATCTTTGTGAGGATTGGGAAACACTTAGGTTGGGTTTGGTGTTAGCCTTAGTAAACACTAAGTTGTGAGTTAGCTTATTAAAACTCTCTTGTAAAGGTTTGGTGTTAGCCTTGTAAACACTAGGTTTGGAGAGAGCCTGTGAAATTCTCTTTGTAAAGGTTGAATATAGCCTGTTAAATCTTCATTGTAAAGGTTGGAGATAGCCTTAGAAATCTTCATTGTAAAGGTCATGAGATAGCTTTTGAAATCTCATATTGTAAAGGTTGAAGATAGCCTTGTAAATCTCCTTAAAATCATTGGTGGATAGTGGAACCCCAAATTGTGTATTTGGGAGAGTGGATATAGGACAAGTTAGATCCGAACCACTACAAATTTTTTTTGCTCTTCTTCTCTTCTCTAATCCACTCTTGAAACAAAATTTATTTTCTTTTCCGCACCAATTCACCCCCCCTCTTGGGCATTTCAGGTATAGTAGTTTTGATAAAGCTAAAAAATATGAGAACTATTTTGTTAAAGCATCTTCTTCATCTCATTCTCATATTACATGTTTTTATTGCAATCACCTTGGTCATGTTGTGAAATTTTATTCTTACAGAAGAAATGTTTCAAAGCTAATGTTTGTGTGGGTGCCAAAAGGAACCAAACTAATTTCTGATGCTAACGCTATAGGACCCAATTTAGTTTGTGTACCTAAATCTAAGGGATTGATTATAGGTGTGCCTTAGGAGTAAGCATGTGCAAAATAAGTGGTACATGGATGTGCTTGCTCTAGGCATATGACGGGTGACAAATCCAAGTTCACTCATCTAGAGCTAAAAGATAAAGGAACAGCCAGCTTCGGAGATAACAACAAAGCTAAAATAATCGGCTCAGGAACAATTGGATCAAATCCATCTATTGAAGGTGTCTCTCTGGTAAAAGGTTTGAAATACAACTTACTCAGTGTGAGTCAACTATATGATAAAAATATGAGAGTTGTTTTTGAATCCACTCATGTTCAAAGCTTGGTTGATAATAGCACTTTGTTTGTTGGCAAAAGGTATGAAATTGTGTGCTTGGTTGATCTAAATTGCATTAAAGATTTTGATGTGTGTTTAGCTTCTCTAGAAGATGATAGTTGGTTGTGGCATAGGAGGTTAGGCCATGCAAGCATGAAACAAATTTCAAAACTGTCAGAAAAATGAGCTTGTTCTCTGTCTGACGAAGCTAAAATTTATAAAAGATGATGTTAGCGATGCATGTCAATTAGGTAAACAAACCATGTCATCTTTTAAAACTAAAAGCATGATTTCTACATCTAGACCTTTTGAATTTTTGCATTTTGATTTTTTTGGTCCAATTTCTCCATCTAGCTTAAGAGGCAAATCATATGCTTTTGTCATAGTTGATGACTTTTCTCTGCTTACTTGGACCCTCTTTTTTTCTCACAAGGATGAGGCTTTTAACAAGTTTGTTCATCTTTGCAATAAAATCCAAAATGAGATAGGTGCTAATGTCATTTCAATCCAAAGTGACCATGGAAGGTGAAATGACCAAAGGGGGGGGGGGGGGGGTGAATTGGTGTAGAATAGAAATTGCTTTGAATAATGAACAAGAATTTATAGTGGTTCAGTCACAACTTGACCTACGTCTACTTCTCCCAAAGACACTCTTTAGGGTTCCACTAACTACAAATAGAAAACAATGGAGATTTCAAGGCTATCTCCAACCTTTTCAAAGTGAGATTTACAAGGCTATCTCACTACTTTACAATGAAGATTTTTAAGGCTATCTTCAACCTTTACAAATGAATTTTCTAAGGCCATCTTCAATTGCATCACTCGAAGTTGTGTAGCAAAAGTTATGGCCGAAACAATCTGCTGTCTTCAGAAATTTGAAAATTAACTTCCTAATTGAGTTTAGACTCCACAAGTTCGGCTGCCACCCTAGAGGTTTAGGGTTTTATCCAAGCACTTCTTGATGCCCTAATGTTGACTTTGTTGACCCTCTTGACTCCTTGTCTTCTTAACATTTCCAATGACATTGATATTGTTGACTTGACTTTGATTTAAAGCTTGTTAGAATACAATTAAGCTCACAATTCTCACAATCTTCAAACTCAATGTCATCAACAAATACTTCATATTTGAATTCAATCTCCATGAATTCGAATTGCAAGACTCCATGTTATGAATTCAAAACTTGACATCTTGGATCACATCATTCCTTCTTTCTCGAAAAATGATTCATCCTCGAATCATCGCCTGCATATTCGTTAGAGAGGAACAATACACACATAGAACAAAGACAATCCCTTTGTTCACAATTACACGACCTCTAACTTTGTAGAATTTGAGTAGTAAAGACAATGCATAAACAAAACTAAATTTACTCTCATCTACTTGTATGAATTTCAACACAAAGAAACAATGATAATCAAGTAAATCAAATTGAAATTCATGTGGAATGACAAACTCCACGTAATCAACATTCTAAAATGACCAATAATTTATAGTAAATAAAAAATTTTCTTTAAAGAATGAATAAAAATTTATAGTGGTTCCGTCCCAACTTGACCAACATCCACTTCTCCCAAAGACACTCTTTGGTGTTCCACTAACCACAGTTAGAAAACAATGGAGATTTCAAGGCTATCTCCAACCTTTACAAAGTGAGATTTACAAGGCTATCTCAATACCTTTACAAGGAAGATTTCTAAGGCTATCTTCAACCTTTACAAATGAATTTTCTAAGGCTAACTCACAAACCTAACTCAAGTGTTTTTATGGCTTACTCTCAAAACCCAAAACCCAAGTGTTTTCAAGGTACACACTTAAACCTTTCCTTGTGTTTTAGTGTCTCTCACACAATACAAAAACAAAATGAAATTTATAAGAAGAAGAATGAAGGTTTTTTCTCACAATTACAACATAAACTCTCAAATAACTTATGAATATTGTGACTCTTAAATGCTAATCTTCCTTCAAGCACTTGTGTATGTTTTGATGCCCCAAATACCTACTTTTATAGGCAAGAAATCAGAAATTTCCATTCTCAATCAACCAAAAAAATTCAAACTTGATTGGTGAGGCTCCATTCTTCAAGGTTGCCAGCTTGCTTGACAAATGTGGCATGTCTCCTTCAAAACTCAATATCTCCAGCTCTGATTGTTGAAAAATAATGATTCCTTTTTTGTTAAAAACTAGACATCCATACCTTTTCAACAATAAATGGTATGTTTTCTCGAGATTTGTAGATTTTTTACAATAATTCAAACAATGACGCATAAAGCATGTGACTTGCGACTGGAGTAGTCTGTATTCAAATAAGAACATCTCTTTGTATAAATTTTAAAATGCTCCATCGTTTTTTCCATTGAAAGGTAGACTTCAAGAGATTCAACTCCACCAAATTTCATATTCAAATAATTTTTCTACAATTTTTGGCATAAGTTTGAAAACAACCCATGTGTTCAGTCCCTTGTCTGACAGCATGACAATAAATCACTCAAAAATTCATATCTTTAATTTTTTAACTCCAAAAATTCAAATAAAAATTTTTTCGAACACTAGACTTATTGGGATTTCAATCCATATATAATTTATAATATGATTATTGCCCAATTAGTGCAGTTAATTCATTTAATTCAGCCATCCAAAATTGACTCTGCACATTTAGTTTTCCTTAAGTCCTAAACTTCCAGTATACCATGTCCAATGTGCATAAATTGTAGGTTTAGTTAGCCCATGACATATTTTATCTTTTTATTCCATGACTTTAACTTTCAACTCAAGAACTCTCACCAATTAACCTAAGTGTTTTATTGAGGTTTACACTTGAACCTATCCACCTAATATAAACACCATTATCCCAAGTATTTTAATAAGGTTTACACTTGAACCTATCCACCTATCCACCTAAACTAAACACCATTATCCCAAGTGTTTTAATAAGGTTTACACTTTAACCTATCCACCTAAACTAAAACACCAAGCGTTTTAAAAAGGTTAATTCATGTCCACT
>CANYLF010215869.1:0-24239 GCA_948193215.1 Bocquillonia castaneifolia
ATGTTGTCTCTCAATATCCCATAATTTCTCAAATTCTCAACCATATCAAACTCTCAAACTCGTTACTCATTCAATTCACAAATTTCAATTACTGTCAAATCACAATAGTTCCATTCTCATTTCACAAACTCAAGTCACATATTCACATCTCACTCGTAATACACAATCGCAATCACAATTCAATATCTCAAAACACCATTATAAATCAACCTTTATAATTAGATAAATTATCTAAATGATTGGTTTAAGGAATGGTAACCCGATCTCATTTTTTTTTAATAGAATCAATCTTTTCAATATCACATTCCACATCTTTTTCAATATCACATATCTTATTGGTGCACCAATTCCCCTCTTCACTTTTCTGGGGGTTTAATATCATTCATTTCATTTCCCCTTTTCACTTTTCGAGGGGTTTCTCATACATTCAAATCTCAATCTTGGGTTACCACTTCCTAACCAAACACTTAGACAATCCAGCTCATTACCAAGTCAAACACAACAATTAATCAAACAACCAATCAATCAATCATTCTATTTCAATAATCAATCCAACATCACCATCAAACATTCAAACATTAATTATTTTGGCATTTCTTATTTGATTTTTGTTTTGTTGATTCTTAACATGTTTATGTGTTAGATCTATTCAATTAAAGTGTGTTAAGGCATGATTGTGGGGTTGCTTATGATTGTTTATTTAATTTTACCTACTTTTAGTGCACGATACGTGGTTTTTTTCAATTTCTTATTTTTCATGATTTTGATTCCGAAAATTATTTTCAATTGAGTTTTATGTTGTTTTCAGATGATTCTAACATGTTTTAATCAAAATAAAAAGCATTTGAATTGATTTTAATTGATTTCAAAAGTTACATTATACTCCACGTTCATTTTGATTTCAATTGAAATCCACTATTGATTCTTTAAATGAAATGATTTAATGTTTTATTTCTTCGATATGTGTTTTTATGGCATAAAAATGATTTATAAACTAATTCTATGCATTTTCATTGATTCCAGTCGATTTCTATAAAAATCAATATATTGAGTATTCACTTTATTTGATATATGATAACTATAAGTTATTAGAATGGTTCATATGTTAAATTTACATGCTATGATGTATGTTTCCATTGTTTAGGAGTTGTTTCAAGTTGTTTTGATTGTTCTGAGAATGATTTGAATGGTTCAGAGGTATGCTTCATAGTTCCCATAAGTGGTGTATTATTTGTTTACTATAATTGTCATTTGAGTTTTGTTTGTTTGCTTAGAAGAATCTTAGGTTGGGTTGTTCCATATAGACACTTGTTTTAGGTTGTTTGCATTATGCATCAATGTTTTGGTTGAGTTTTTTATCAAATTTTGAGGTTTGGTAAGCCCAAAAGTTGCATTTTTCTGCGTTTTCTACTGTCCCCTGCGCATGTGTGTGGCAACGCCACTGTTTGGGGTGGATTGAGACCTAACACCAGTCCCAAGAGTGGTGTTGGATGGTGAATGGTGGCAAAGAGTGGCGTTACTTCCTATGTAGGCTCCCCAGTGCTCTATAACTTCTGTGTACAAATATTTCATGTGGATTATAGCTAAAAGGTGAGTATTCTAACCTTCTTTGGTAAAAATTAGGCAAAATATGCATGAAATGAACCTAATAAAGCTAATGGGTAATTCATAATCTAAATTGGTAGTAACATAGGTTGTGTTGATGTGTTGTGGTGTTTGCCTTAACCATTTGCATGTAATTTGGATTAACTATGGTTGGTAATGTAAAATCGATCCTTGTTTGTATAGAAACTTACCTCTTGCACGCTTTATATGTTGTAAAATGTAAGAATATGCCTATGTGTTTTATTTGCTTTAAGTAGCGGAAATGAAGGTAGATATAATACTATGAGTTGCTTGTAAAGAATCACGCCTTAAGAATGCATAAGTTCAATCATGAAATCTTTGTGTTTTTAGTCTCTTATACATTTTTAAGGGAATCGAGATGCTCACCAATTCTATTTTTCGATGCCTATTTAGGTGCCGACCCTATTTAGGTGTCGACTCACACTATTAGCTCCCGTATAGTAAACACACAGTGCCGCGGTCGTCGTATGACTTGGAATTCTCATGATTTTCCTCTATTGCAGGTCCCTATTGATGATGCTTATCAGCTGGCTGGCATGTTCCAAGCCTGTAAGTTCATGGCCGTGGGACTGTGTACCGAGTGGCAGGCTCGGGTGACTACGCTGGAGGCGGAGAATGCCGGCCTGAGGGCTCAGCTATAGTAGAGGACTACTGAGACCGGGCCGACTGTAGAGGAGGAGAGCTCGTCGAGTAGCAGCAGCAGAACCGAGAACCAGACCCAGTTCGTGAAGAGAGTCCGCCCCAGAGAAGACTGATTACTTTGTGTTTCTTAGACATTGTTGATGTTTTCTAAATTTTTTTGATACTTCTTTTAGAACCTATTATGTATGGATGTACATGTTTGGATTCTTTTGAATGTTTATTGCAGTAATTATGAAAATGCAATTGCACCTAGATATTATGATTATATATTCATAAAAATTCCTCTAAATGTCTAGTACAGCAATGAAAAGCAATCTTACTCATGTGTTAGTTTTTCACGTAAATGCATGCATGTATGCATGAAAATGCATGAAATTTTTATGGTCTCTATCGTAAACTACCGGCCGGACGTTTGAAGTTTCTGTCTGACCATTGATCATCCGGCCGGACTTTTAGTCCCTGCATGTATTTCTTTTGACTTCTGTAATTATTTTTCCACGTATCCTTCCCACTAACCCTATTCTTCTTACTTTTGCTATGGAATTAATTCTTGTCTGTCTTGCCAACTCGTTAACCAATGACAAGCCATCCTTCACCTCCCATGCATGCAAATTCCCTTTTTTAAAATGAGAATCATTTCTTCTCCCCGTAGCTTCATTTCCCCTTTTTGTTTGCTTTTCCTTTGCCTTTGGTCCCTTATTTCTCCTTTTGCCTATAGCTTCCTTTACCATCTTTCCTACTTCCTTTTGCTTCGTTTGTTCTTCAACTTCAACATGGGTTCACTTTCTTCTGCTCCTTCGATGATCAACAATCTTATCAAAGAGTTGTCGGGTTCTAGTCGCCAGAAGTGGAACTTTCTCCATGATTTTACTTTATCTCCTTTGGTATCTGTGAGGACCATGGAACTTGATGAATGCTTCCTAAGGAGCGCTGCTAAATGCTAAAGTCCCCGGGATCATGTATTTCACATCAGCGTCCTTGAAATATGCCCCCTGCATGAAGAATTTGCTGCCATCCTAGGTAAAAGTTACACTTCCTCTTCAATTCCTATGGCCTTGCCTAGCCTAGAGTTGAACTTTCCCGTTTTAAAGTTCAACTTTTTGAATTACTACCTCGGACCTTGTTGTACTATTCAAATAATGGGATGTTAACTCTGCCTGAGTTGCTGGAAAATTGTAAGCACAAAACCATTGGCTGTTTCGCTTGGCGTAAAATTCTTGCTTTTTCTTTATATGCAGCTTACCTGCTAACTGACCCATATGGCATGGGTGATATTCAAATTGCTCACATTATTAATCAGGTGGAGGATGGTGCAGACCCTTTTCCTATCATTCTGGCTGAAAACCTTCTTTGGTTTGGACAATGTTTCACAGGGTGGTCAGCTCAGGGGTGTTTTTACAGGTAGATGGTGGTTTTATTATTATTATTATTACTATTTTGGTGGCCTTTTATCATTATGATTATGATTATTATTATTATTATTATTATTATTATTATTATTATAATTATTATTATTATTATCATCATCATCATTATTATTATTATTATCATCATCATCATCATCTGACTATCAAGGTAGCAGATTTGGCTGTTGGAAAGGCTGGCCCTTTTGGAGGTCATCATCAAAGGCTTCATCTGTGTTTTGCTAGGATCCTCCCATACTGAGGCAAGCGAGGCTAGACCATCAGCCATTTGATTTTCTCCTCTTAGTAGGTGAAACATGTTGCATTTCTGGAAGCAGCCCTTGACCTGCTATAGATGTTGAACATATGGTTTTAACCTTTCATCTCTGACTTCCCATTCATTCGTTGCTTGACTGACTACTAATTTTGAATCCCCGTAGACTGAAATTTCTTTAGCTCCTGCTGAGCTTGCAGATTCTAATCATAAGATGTAGGCTTCATATTCGACCATATTATTTATGGCCGAAAACTTTAACTTCTTGGCAAGTGGAATTTATTCCCCTGTAGGTGTTATGAGTAGCACACCTATCCCTACTCCTTTATGGTTTACCACTCCGTCAAAGTACAAAATCCATCCCTAAACTTCTATTGCATTAAGTCCTTCATCATGGAATTCAAATTTGAATTGCTCGTCTGACTCTTTTAGATTGAGAGCCAAGAATTCAGCAATTGCTCACCCTTTGATTGTCTTTTTGGTCGTGTACCAGATGTCAAACTCAGTCAATAGCACCAACCATTTAGCTAACTTCCCAATTAGGACAGTGGCTTCATACAAGTATAGTAGGGGGTCGATCTTTGCCACCACTTGTACTAGGTAGGACTAAAAGCAATGTTGGACATTGTGAGTGGCCCAAATCACTGCCAGGCAAGTCTTCTGAACCACATCATACTTGACTTTGTAAGACAACAACTTCTTACTGAGCTAGTATGCCGCATGCTCTGTTCTGGCTTCATCTGCTTGAGCTGCCATTGCACCAATGGCTTCCTCTTCTAGTGCCATGTATAAGATCAGCGGTCTTCCAGCTTTAGGAGGTTGCAATATTGGTGGATTAGACAGGTACTGCTTTATCTTGTCGAACGCCTCCTAGCAACTAGAGTTCCATTCTTTGGGCTGGTTCTTTCTTAGTAGCTTAAAGATAGGGTCACAAATCATGGTTAGACATGATATGAACCTGCTGACATACTGGATTTTGCCCAAGAATCCTCCGACCTCATTTTCTATCTTCGGAGCTGACATTCCTTGAATAGCCTTGATTTTATCTGGGTCCACCTCTATCCCCTTCTGGCTGACTATGTGTCCCAATAGTTTGCCTTCTGTCACCCGAAATATACACTTTACCGGGTTTAGCCTCAGATTATACGTGGCTACTCTGTCTAAGAACCTTTCTAGCGCATCAAAGTGTTGTTCCCGGGTAGAGGATTTAACCATCATGTCATCCACATAGACCTCCACTTCCTTGTGCATCAGGTCATGGAAAAAGGTTGTAGCCATCCTCTGATACGTTGCCCCTGCATTTTTGAGCCCAAAAGGTATTACTATGTAGTAGTAAGTACCGTATTCTGTCACAAAAGAAATCTTCATCTTGTCAATCACAGCCATCATGATTTGGTTATACTCAGAATATCCATCCATAAAAGAGTACACAGCACTGGCTGCCGCACTGTCAATAAGCACATCAATGTGAGGAAGAGGGAAATCATCCTTTGGTGATGCATTATTCAGAACTCTGAAATCAACACACATTTTGACTCTGCCATCTTTCTTAGGAACTGGGACAATGTTGGCTAACCATTCTGGATATTTAACCACCTCTAAGAACTTTACTTTCAATTGCTTGGCTATCTCTTCTTTAATCAACTGTGCTCATTCTGGTCTCTACCTCCTAAGCTTTCGTTTGATTGCTTTCTTGTTGGGATAAGTAGGAATGAAGTACTTTGCTATGCTTTTGTCAACCCCAGACATATCTGCGTAGGTCTAGGCAAATACTTCCTTCCATTTTTTAAGAATATGTTCAAATCTCACCCTCTCTTCAGGGGTCACATTAAATGTAATCAGTATTTCCTGTGGTGTTTCTTTTGTACCTAAATTGAATGCATTCATTTGTACAGAATTGATGTTAAACATGCTCGTGATATGATCAATGAAATCCACAATGCCATCAAGATAAACATCACACAAGTATGCAAAGTCATAATTCATTTCATTGACCTTGGAAACAAACACTTCCTCCTCCTCAAAGAGGTCAGGAGTTATTACATCAATAGAATAAAAATGTTCCGTAAGTGCATCATAAATAAAATCATCAACATCAGAATAGTTAGTCCGGGCAGCATCTTCCTTGCCATCTTCAGTCTCCATAGCAGCTTTCTTGCCATCTTTGATCTCTTCTTGAATCATAAATTCCTCCATTTTGGCAGCTAGGTTCTCAGTGATAAGCTCTTCCAGGATCAAAGTAGAGCTCTTGTTGCTTGCAGCTTCCTTTGATGTCCTCTGCGCTTCTGGCATAACACATTCATACAAACCACCCTTCTTGATAAAACTCTGCTTCCCCTTTTGTGAAGACTCTCCAGTGTACCCCAAACCATTGTGGGTTGTCTAAGTTTTGAAGTCTGGAAATGTAGTAACCCCTTGTTGGTTCTTTCATAGCTCGAGGCCAGGGAGGTAATTCATCTTTTGAAGCATGGAGTTGACTCTTGGGACAATCTGCTCCTCTTTGATTCCCATGATTTGAAACCCGATAGGGGAGATTTCACCTCTTGGTGTAGCCTATAGCACTGATATTGAATGTACTGGTTCAACATTAATAGTCAAAATGCCCCCTTCATATGGGAATTTGGTCTTCTGGTGAAGTGTGGACGGGACCCCTCCTAGGGAATGGAACCACGGCCTACCCAACAGAATTGTAAAAGTCATAGAGATGTCCAAGACAATGATGCTTACCTCGGACACGATCAGACCAATTTTGATTTTAGCAGTGAAGGTTCCCTCTATGCTCCTCTTTGATTCATCATATGCCCGGATGACTAGATCCGATGGTTGTAAGTCAGCAGTTGAAATCCCCAGCTTAGGAAGAATCTTTGATGGGCAAACATTAATTGCAGATCCATCATCCACCATAACATAGGATGTTCTTTTACCATTGACCTCGGCTATAATGTACAAAGCCTTATTGTGTTCCCGGCCTTCCAAAGGTAGATCCTCATTAGAGAAATTAATCTCTTCTGACTTCCTCTCTAACATCAAGCCAACCATGTTTTCAAGAGAAACATCCTCGGGGACCAGGATCTTGGACAAAGCATCCACTAAGGCTTTCCGGTGTGCTTTAGAATACACTAGTACATCCTAAATCCTCGTGTTGGCCTTGGTCTTCTTCAGCTACTCTATGATCAGGTCTTTTCTAACCTCCACAATCTTTTTACCCATTTTTGGGGCAGGACCACTCCTCCGATTACTGGACTCGAGAATATCTAGGTCCTTTCTTTGATAATCTCTGCCACTTTGGGTAACCTGCAATAGGGACTCATCGTTCTGAGTCAAGTGAAAGGTATCGGCCAATTTTGTTTCATCCTCGCTTGAGAGTACCAAGCATCAAACATGTATACATTTCTGACCCGCTTGTCAGAACCCACTGTAGCTTGTAAAGGCCAGACAGATCTCCCAACTAGGGAAGGTCTTCCCTCAAATGTTTAACATGGCCGGCAACCATGTCTTCCAATGAAAAGTCAGACTCAAAATAGGCCAAAACCTCAGTTTCAGTAAAACCAGAATCGATGCACATAGTTTGGGTGGGTGGAGGTACTCTGTGGTGGTTTGGCAGAGGGTTGTGTTTGGTGCTGGGTGGTCTGTTATCTGGGTCGGTGATCTTGCCTGTGTCAATTAGGTCTTGGATGGTGTTTTTAAGTTTGATGAAATTGTCAGTGGAATGTCCAGGAGTTTGTTGGAATTTATAGAAGGCATCAGGGTTGTATCCGGGTGAGTTTTTGTTTGGTGGGAATTTGGTTGGTTTTGGTTTAATCAGGTTTTGTCTCTCAAGCCTCTCAAACACTTTGGATACAGGTTGGTTGAAGTTAGAGAATTTTCGATTCGTAATTACCCGATTTACATTAGCGGTTCGAGTGTTGGAGCTTAAGGGTCGGTGGCTTTTCCTCTCTGGTTTTTCTTCTCTTCAGCTTCTATTTCTTCACATTGTATCCCGTCATTATACAATTTGCCAAAAGTCTTAGGGTTCATTACTTGCAAAGTTTTCACCATGTTGGGAAGCACATTCCGGACCACTATCCGAACTTGTTCCTTCTTAGAGGGTTTGTCTTTAAGGAGTACAGCCTTGTTTCTCCACTTGGTCAGAAAGTCTACAAATGGTTCATTGTATCTTTGTTTAGTCATCTCTAGGTCTTTCAAAGAAACCTCCAGTCTGGTGTTGTAGGCGTATTGCCCTAAGAATGCCTCGCAGAGCTCCTTCCAGTTGGACTGGACAGTGGATGGCAGTCTGTGATACCAATCTTGGGCTACCCTATTCAAAGATAGTGGGAATACCCCTACCTTCTGTTGATTATCAAGTGGAGTGGCAGCCATGATGGACCCATATTGCTTAAGGTGAAGCTTAGGATCCCCAATTCCGTTAAATTTCCGCATATCAGGCATAGTGAATTTAGGGGGCAATTTCTTCATACCCTTGACTCCCATGTTGTCCAGATTACACTCCATGTCAACTTATTTTCTCAGACCTGTTCTTGCAATTCCTCCATCTTCCTAGTGAGGGTGGAAATAGCATCATTACCATCGGTTCTATTCTCCCCTTCCGGAGGTGGAGTCCTAGTTGTTCTTGCGTTGACAACATTTTGAACTTCCTCCCTAATCATGTCCCTCATGGCATTCAACATTGCTTGCATATCAGTTGGTTGTCCTGTTCCAGCCATTCTATCGGTATTGTCTGTGTTAAAGTTGGCACTTTCTCTAACTAACCGGCTTCCTACTCTTCTCCAAGTAGACTGGGACTCAATATTGACTGCAAAACCAAAAGAATTAGGACTATGCATGAGATGCATATGCATGTATGCATGTATGTATGACAAGAAAATAAGAAACTCGTTATATGTACACGTAACAATTACTGCCAAAGGTAGACCTTCTAACCTTATTACTCCCACACACGTATTCGTTTGGTCAAAAGTCCATTTCCTAGGTAGGCTGGGGTACTTTATATCATTAACAGGGGATAATAGTACCATTGTATATAAATGCTCTCTCTAACTGTCCTAGCAAATAATAGCATCAATGATAATCTAGTCTGCCATCCTTTCGCCCCCACTTTTGCTTTTAGGCTGACAGAGTTTCAGCATAGGCTTTTAGGCTTGATTAACATAAATACTCATGGTGACATCACAACAGATAGAATTAGCGGGTACAACCTAATGGAAACTTCTATGGTCATTACATGCTGGGCTTTTGACTCTTTGGTTCGACTAAGTAGGCTCCCATAAAGTCGGGCTCCCGTTAACCATTACTAAGATGGTAGGAGAACTAGTATGAGTTTCCCATTAACCGTGACTCATTAACCATTGCTAAGATAGTAAGCTGGGTAGGATACTTAATCACTATGAGTGGTCCACCGATAAGACAACCCGAAAAATGAGTGAAATCGTTGGGTAGCATTATAGATGGTACTGGGGTTTAATAGGGACCCTAAAAATGAAGATCTATGTGCAATGAAATAAGAAAACAATGACCAAATTAATTAAAAAAATGGGAAATTGCTCAGAATCTTCATTCATTTTATTTGCAAAAACTTCCCCAATGGAGTCGCCACTGTGGACAGAGCACCCGGGATGCATCTTAACTGCTGGCCATTGGTTGGTGTCCAATAGTAATGGTGACATACCCACCAAATGGATATTTAGATTTTATGAAAAATGTAGAGTCGCCACCCGAGTTGCTTCGGGATCACCTAGTGATTAACAAACAGGTAGATTCCTTTTCGGGAAAATCCCATTCGTCATCACACTAGATGATTTCTACGTTCAGAATGAGTCATCCATACTTGGGGCAATTTTCCATTTAATTAAGTAATGGGGTCATTATTTTCTGATAGAGACAAACAATATAAAGCGATAAAATCACGCAGAAAATAGGATGTAATGAATGAACCCGCCTAATATTGTTTCTAATCAATTTTAGTTTAGCATTAAGTCCACTATGATTAACCCTACTTAATTAATTACGATTGGCTAGATTTAATTAGTTTCTATTTGTTTTAGGAATAATATACCGGCTGGATTATTTTCTTATTTATTTACATGCAAAACATCCACAGTTAGTTTCTAACTTGTTTTTATTTTTCTTTTTATTTTTGGGGTTAATATTTGCACATTAATTCATTTTTTTTATATTTTTCTGGGATATATGAAAATAATAATAATAAACATGCAACCTTAAAGAAAGGAAAGGAGAAATGAATTTCTACCATTTTTACTTAGTTACCGGATTTGATTAATTAAATGTCCAATTAATTGTTTTACAGATAGTTCTAGGTGATTTGCATAAAAATGTAAAGAAATCTTACCGATCGACCGATCTACCCGGGAGAGGATAAAACGATGGACCTTAAAGCTTCGGGAGACTCACGGCTTCAAAATCTTCATTTTCTACCCTGTATCGTAAAGGTCCGGTGGTATCTTCAATCATCCGGTCAGATGTTTGTTCATGAGCCAGAAACTTAAGCAAGTAGGTGGGACATCCGGTGATAGCTGAACATCCAGTCGGAGTTTGCAATCATCCGGCCGGATGTTTGAATGTCTGGCTGGACCTGTAATCCATCCTCTTCAAGATGTTTTCTTTGGAATACTACATGTTCTGATATATTTACAATGTACAAGTTATTAACAAGGTATAGAGACCCCTAAGGAGCTAATATGGACGTCCAAAACAAGCAAAATCCACCACTAAAAATTCAAGAAATGCATTACTGTAAAATGTTGAAATAATGAATATGGGGCTCCAAACTTGAATATTGTTGGTCCAAAATACTCCTGCTTTCACATAAAACTCATATATGTAATCAGAATATCAAGTAAAGTTAGTTTGGAAAAATATGAAAATCACGGAATGTAACGTAAACAAAACGAGTAAGAAAATATGCTTATTCTGTATGTGTGGATGGTTGGTTGCCCTCAGAAATGAGATAGATTACCACTTCGGGTAGAAAATGTGCTGTTGAATGATTAAGAAATCCAAAAAATATTTTCAGTAAACTGCCGTAAAACCTTTGCGAAAACGTTATTTTTCTCTGTTTTCGTTATTTTTTTTTTTTTTGCCTTCTCCTCTTTTCTTTTTAGAAGTCCCCTCTATTTCTTTTCATTTTTTGAAGTCCCCTTTTCTTTCTTCATCTTATTCTATTTATACCCAGAGAAATTAGGGTTACCCTAAAACATGGAGAATCTGTTTTATGAGTGGGTAGGGTATGACAGATTATCCCGTCGGATCTTGCAGACGCTCCTCATCAATTATTATTCTTGACAGCCATGAACATCCGGCCTGACCATTGATCATTCGGCCGGATGTTCAATCCTGGGCCTAATGGGCTTGGGCTTTAAAATGATTTTCTGGCTTATTTGGGCAGTATTTAGGGTTCGGAAAAATATTAAAACATTTGTTCCGATTCTAAATTAGGCCATAAAAATATTTAGCACATTTGAAAATAATTTTTGTATTCTTCAGCTCATTTCTACGAGAAATTGGGTAATCAATAGATCTAAAATATACCAAATTCATCACTGGGCTTCCGGACCGCTTCCACTTACCTGCATCCAAAAATTAGGTGTCTACAGCAACATCCCTATTCCAGACTGGTCACTTTACTCCTGTGTAGTGGTTTTGCGTGATATTCGCAAACTGATGTATCTTTGGACAATTTTGAAAAACAGAGGTTTTACTTTTAAAAATCTCTCTCCAATGGGTGGTGACAGAGCTATGATCAGTTTCCATTCTGCTGATGCACTTGAAGGGTTTCTTGAGGAAGATAAATTTTACTTGAATGATATTATCAAAGATATCATTAAATTTGAAGATTGCCCTCCACCAATAGAGGGTCTGGCCTGGTTGGATTTCGTTTGCATCCCTCCACGCTTTATGTCAAGCCAGGTTCTTGAATTCTTAGCATTAAAATTTGGTCGACTGGTTGAGTTCCAGGAGGACTTTGTTAGTCAAAAACGGCTGGATGTTGCAACATGTTTGGTTTTGATCCCTGGCAGTCCAGTAAATGAACACTTCCAAGCTAAGGTTAACTTAGAAACTTTTGATTTTCATGTCTTTGAGTATACTGCTCAATTAAAACTTCCACAAGAGGGATCCTGTAGTATGGGAACTGATTCAGCATCAGATTCTGAACCTGAATTTGCATCGATTCATTGAGAGGTCTGCGTAACAGACATGGTTCAAATTACTAAGCCCCATAGTGACAACCTGATTACAAAGGAGCAATCTCAATTTCATATAGAGGAAAATCATGGGGATTTTCTAGTTGTCAAGGTGACAAATAATGTCCTAGAGAATCACAATAATGTTCCATCAAATAAGGAATGTTATGTGCGTTCTTCTAGACGACATAAAATCAAGGAGAATTCTACCGAATGGAGCTTTGGGTTCATCCATTCTTATCAACTCTGATATGGTGTCCTCGGAAGTTGATATTGGAAACCGTAACCTTCTCATTCATGAAAATAGCAGGTCTATGGGAACAAATCAGATCCATGAGGAAATTAATGAGACGTGGAGGATTGGTGCTGGAATAGGGTTGTCTGATGTCAAGGATAAACAGCCAGTTAAGCAAAGAATCGAGGAATTATTGGCTACGTCCTCAGTATCTTGTTCTCTCCAGGTTTTTACCAATTTTTTATGTCTTTACACTTCATGGTATGGAATTGCTGAGGTAGCCTTTTGAATTCGGCCAAACAACATTTTATAAAATCCCTCGCTATATCGCATGATTTAAATTTCTTCGCTCTCATAGAAATAAAAAAGGAAGTCGTTGATAATATTTCTATGAGAAAATTTTGGTCTCATTTAGATTATAATTTTCTCAATGTTCCCTCTACTAGTGCCTCTATAGGTTTGGTTCTTTTGTGGAAGTCTGCTCAATTAAATTGCATTTTATTTTCGAATTCTTCCCGATGGATGCTTGTTCTTGTTACATCAGCTCAACTTAATGTATTTTTCTTGGTTTTATATGCTCCCAATAACATGGTTGAGAGAACTCTTTTCTAGGACTCTTTGTTGCTTATCATTGCTGCCCATGAAAACATTATTGTATGTGGTGACTTTAGTGAAGTCTTAATCCCTAGTGAGAGACACAATGGGGTTTTGAATTCATCTATCCAAGACATGCAAAACTTTGTTAACATGGCTGAATTACATGATTTGCATTTATATGGGTGCTCATACACTTGGCATAACTCTAATTCTTTTTCAAGAATTGATAGAGTTTTGGTTTCTAATAATGTGGTGTCTCTCTAGCCTTCCCAATCCATCACCACTATTGACTCAACTTTCTCATATCACTTCCCCATTAGGTAGCTTGGCCTATTGGTCCTCATCATAGAGAAGAGTTAGCCAGTCTTAAAACTCAAATCTATAGAAAGAGGAAGCAAAGAGAATCTATGTGGCACTAGAAATCCAGAATTAAATGGACATTGTTGGGTGACAACAATACCGCTTTCACACAGTTGCTTCATCTCATTTCAGAAAACAATGGAATCACAAGGATTGATGATGATCAAGGCACTCATGTAAATCCTATTCAGATTAAAGACTCGGTCTTTGCTTATTACAGGAATCTATTAAAGGCTGAAGCCAAAATTCCTTATGATCATAGTGCTTTAAATTTTAACTGTTTGTGTGATGCAAAAAATGATCTTTTAATTGCACCATTTTTAAGGGAGGAGATTTGGATAGCTATTAAATCATGTGGACCTAATAAAGCTCCTGGCCTTGACGGTTTTAATTTCTTCTTTTACTGTAGGGCATGGTCCTTTATGAAAGTTGAGATTATAAATGCCTTGAATGTTTTTTACCAGACAGGCAAACTCCCCAATGGCCTAAAGACTTCATTCACAGTTCTAGTGGCAAAAGTGACTGGGTCATCAAACTTGAGAGATTTTAGGCCTATTTGTCTTATTCATGGCATCTATAAAATTCTCTCCAAGCTCCTCTCATTCAGGTTACGCAGTATTGTCCCTAATTTGATTTTAAATTCTTAGTTTGCATTTATTAGAGGAAGAAACATCCGTGATTGTTTCTTTTTGGCATCTAAATTTGTTTATATTGTGCATTCTACCAAGAGACCAACTTTTATATTGAAGCTTGACTTCCATAAAGCCTTTGATAGTGTCTCATAGAGTTTTTTTTGTCAAAGATTATGAAGTGTATGAATTTTTCTTTTACTTGGCAATCTTGGATGAAAGGTTGCCGTGAAGGATCCACAACCTCAATCCTTGTTAATGGAGCTCCAACTGACCCAACTCCTCTTTCTAAAGGAGTCAAGCAGGGCAACCCATTGTCCCCTTTTTCCTTTTGTTCTAGCAGTTGAGGGATGAAAGCGAATGATAGATGTAGCTATTTCAAATAACTTTAAATCTAGATTTCAGCTTCAACAGGACTCCCCAAATATCTCTTTACTATAGTTCGTAGATGATACATTGTGCTTTCTTCATGCTGATGAAACAGAAGTGGTTAGTTTTGTTAGACTACTAAGGTGTTTTGAAATGATCTCGAGTCTTAAAATTAACTATGCTAAAAGCTCTCTCATTGGTATTAAGGTTCAGAATTAGGTAGTACAGCATTATGCTTCTCTTCTGAAATGTAAGGTATCCTATTCTATATCTTGGTGTGCCTTTTTCATGTAAGAAGCTTCTTACTCGAGATTAGGAACTACTAGTAAGTAAATTTTGTAGTAGATTCGCGCTCTAGAAGGGCTCCTATTTATCATATGCGGGGAGATTAACTCTAATCAAATCAGTCTTATGTAGCTTTCCTGTATACCTCATGACTTTATTTAAAATGCAAGTCTCAATCTCTAATAATAGAGAGTTACATGAGAAATTTGATTTGGAAGGGGGATCTGAGAGGCCACTTATTTTGTAAGATTGGTTGGGAAATATATATGTTTGCCTTTCCAATTTGGTGGGCTAAATTTCTGTTTGCTTTCTATCCGAAATGCAAGTCTATTGTTGAAATGGGTTTGGAGAATCAGAAATCAAGACAGCTCTTCTAGTTGGTTTCATATTTATGTTCAAATGGCTGGCGTAGACAGTTAGAGTAGTCTTTAAAATCTGCCGGGGTTGGTTTCTCCCATTTGGAGAGGAATAGCAGTTGCTTTCTCTAGCAATGTAAATATTTAGAATTTTTTTATCTCTAAAATTTCATTTATTGTAGGTACAGGAGAGCACATCAGTTTTTGGCTTGATAACTGGTGCAATAATTTAGTTTTGTCCTCCTCATTTCCAAGCTTATACTCCAAAGCTACAGATAAACAAATCTTGGTTCATGCTGTTATGATTCCTGCTATCCATGCAACGTCCAAACTTGCATGGAGAAGAAGTCTTCAGGCTGCTGATCTAGAAGCTATTGTAACTTTCCATATTTTATAAACTAATTCGATTAGAGTTTAGTGGTCTATAGCCTGAGTTATGAATCAAAACATCATTTTGATTCAATAACTCGGGTTACCTAGAGGATTTATTTTTGTAGTTATTTAGAGCCTTAGACTGTCCCGTTAGGCCCTCATCTATGTAGATTTCAGTGGCATAGCGACGTTCTGTGAAAGAAGAAATAAAATTTACAATATTTGTAGTGATGTGTGTATGTGTAGGTACGGGAAAGTAAATTGCGGTAAAGTAAGACTGTAAAGTAAAGTGCAAAAAAGTAAATTGGAATAAAGTAAAGTGCGAGAAAAGTAAATACAACCCATCGGTGATGATCACTTCGGGCATCACATATGTGATTAGAAACCGGGTTGGGCACACACTAAAGGTCACACATCATTACAAGTTGGTGTGTCCTTTGGGCACAGATTGTCCTAATCATTATAGAGCCAATGTAGGCAAGCTTGAGGGATGCATTTCAATGCAGACATGATTATCCAAGTTTAGGGACGAAGGCGGCATTCTCGAGTTAGGCAACTAAAATAGGATCGTCCCTAAGCAAGAAAATGCTTAAAGGACTCCTTTCCTGAATAAACAGCCAAATAGGTGTTTATTGCATTTAACGCTAAAGAACCTTGAAATAACCACATAACCGATGGGATTAATGGCTAAATCGGGTGTTTATTGAAAAAACAAAGTGGCTCACTTGCAAAGGTGGGAACTTTATGAGATTAAAAGAAGCTTTATGTTATGGAGAGCAACATAAAGGAGTTTAGAACCCTAAAGTATAGAAATTTAGATCCTAACCCGTAAAGGTGAAAACTTTAGTGGTTTAGAGCATAAAAAAACCAGCTTTAAGCCAAAGATGATGACTTTATGGTTAAATTCATAAAAAGCATGCCCTTGATTGAGAAGGAAACCTAATTTGATGATAAAACTCGTAAAACCACCACTTTAAAAAAGAAAATGGCAATTCTATGGTGAAAAGAGGCATGGCCTTATTTGTAAAAAAGCTGGCCTTATTTGTAAAAAAGCTTGGAAAATCATTATTTTGCCATAAAGTTATGAACTCTTAGCATTAAAAGCATGAAAAGAAAATAGGTATGGCCATAGAAGCTAAAAGTCACCAATAGAAAGTGATTTAAGCATTATTGATGCCTAAACCGAGTTAAAAATCATGCTGGTATCCATAAGAATTCTAAAAAGCAAAGAAAACCAAATGTGTTTTATTGAAAAGTCTAGCCGGGTTTAAATCCGCCCAAAATCGAGTTTGGGAGATCTAACCCCGAGCCTACCACAAAATGATTTTTCCCAAGCACACAAGAGCCTTAGAAGCTACCAAACAATCAAATAATATGCAATGAAAAGGAAAAAAGCTTGTAAAAGAGTTTAATGCCCTCAAAAATTTACATCTGTAGGCCTTTGATGAACAAATCCTAAGTTTAGGATCCGAGAGTGGACTAGAGTCTAGTAGAGAGTGTTTGTGTTTGTTGTGTGGTTGATTTTAGTGGATTACTGTGTTTAGAATTAAAATCGAAAGAATATCATTATTTAGAAAACCCTGGCTTTTCAAACCGACTGAGCTTCACCACCTAAAATCTCCCCCCTGAAGTGTAAAATGAGGGGGTAATTATAGGAGTAGGGGAGAGCCTTGGGGTGATGTCACAAGGTCTCATCTGATTGGTGAGTCTGTGCCCAAGGGTGCACCCCTGCTTCTCCTTTGTGTGCCTTACACAGCCTGGGTGTGCCACTACTATGCCTTAGTGCACCCAGCATGTGTCCTGAAGGGATAATGGGCCTCCTTGAAAAGTTCGAATAGGTTGGTTTAGGTGAGTGTGGGAGTTTGAAAAGGTATGAACTAGCCTCCAGAAAGAAAGTGGGAATAGGATTTGGACTTGTGGTGGGCTAGAGGCTAGATGAAGTAGATATGTCTCAAAAACAAGGCTAAAATGTGGTATATACTCTAGTGGCTAGGTTTGTAATCCTTTCTAAGCTTGGAAACCCTGAATTAAGGGTGAAATAGTCTGTAGATTGTTCCTGGGGTGTCCATAGAGACTCTAGTGACATTAAGGACTTTATGACGAGGTTTTTATAGTGTGGCATGGTGTTTCAATTATTCAACTGTGTTTGAGGTTTAAGAAATGGAGAAAGGGTGAGGATAGAGATGGGATTTATGACTCATGATCTATACTAGTTTCTCTAAACTCGAGTTGGTCATGTGGCAGAAATGTTGGTTATCATTGTTGGGTGATGTGCAAAATCCATGTACTAACACACTTTACACAACATTATCATAGCACTATTTGACATTATGCACAGTTTATCTTGAATGAGCCAAGTAACCCACGAGAAGGGAAAACATATGTTACTTTTGCAAGTTTCACATCCTAAAGGAAGTATAGAATATCCACGCAAGCCTTGCCTAGTGAATGACAGCCTTAAGGTATAGTACTCCCCAGTGAGCACCAAACATTCATAATGACTCATAGAACTTCTCCAAAGTTTGATACCAACAAAAGCCCGAAAAATATCTATAGAGGATCAAAATGATAGGCAACATCACCATAACATCCCTAGAGATCCATTCTCATCCATTAGTGGAATCCCGAGAAGAATTTAAAGGGCTTCAAATATCAAGTGGAGCAACTCCAGACTCGAGCAAGCCTAGAACCACATGCAGTCCATCACAAAGCAACAGTCACAACTTAAAACTTACCTTGGCGACCCTATTCAAAATCAATCAGCAAAGCCTAGATCCACTCTAGCATTAACAAAAACTCAGATTCACTCTAGCATCAGCTTCAAATCCCATATCCGCTCTAGCATCCAAAGCCCATATCCGCTCTAGCACTGACAAAGCCCATATCCGCTCTAGCACCCAAAGCTCATATCCGCTTTGGTGATAAAAAAATCCCAGCTCATGCCTTAGCACATCACCATCATTGTGCATCATCAACCATAACTCTAAGATCCACCTTGGCACTCAAATCTAGTACATAAGCCCATATTCGCTCTAGCAAACCAAGTTCAGATCTTCTCCAGCATCATCATAACAACCTTCAAATATGGCAGTCCCATCACCGACACTCATCTCAGCAAGCTCAGATCCACTCTGGTAAAACTTGAAGGCCTCTCTTTTTAGGTAAGTTTTCTAAACCCACAAAACCGTTTGTTCTAATTTCTTTATTGACTTTGCTAAAAAAATAGATTTTTTTCCAAAGCATATTTTTTAGCAAAACCCTACCAAAGCGGGGGCAAACTTTTAACACTTGGATTTTTCACATCGCCCAATGATGATAACCAACATTTATGCCACATGACCAACTAGATTTTAGAAAAACTAGTTTAGGTCACGAGTCTTAAATCCCATCTCTAACATCACCCTTTCTCTGACCTCAAACATAGCTGAGTAACTAAAATACAATATTGCACTTCAAATACTATCCCTAATCTCCATGATGTCACTTAAGTCTCTATGGGCCCTGAGAGTCTTTCTACAACCCATTTCACCGTGACCCGGGCATTTCAAACCTAAATAGAGTCCTAAAAATAATTACTAGAGTGTAACGTCACATTTTAGCCTAGCTATAGACAAAGAGGGGTTACCTTAGTAGACTACTTTAATTGACGACTGCGACACTGTGTGTTTAGTGAAAGGTGCTAATGTGGGACTCGCCACCTGAACCGGCATCAGGAACATCTTACATGTTCTGCGTCTCGATTCCTTTAAGAAATGGTAAGCCGCATTGACCTCAAAGATTCTGTGATCAGACTATTGCATTCCTTAAAGTGTGATTATTTATAAGCCACTCTAGACATTATTCTTACCTTCATTCCCACTACTATACATGATATACAAAGATAAGTTTTCCTTACATTTTCCATAAAAAGCATGCATTAGTGATTTTCTATTAACAAACAAGATTGATTTTACATTACCAGGTGAATATTTTGATTAATTTACATGCAAAAGGTTATAGCCACACATAGCAACCAACACAACCTAGGTTTCTAGCTTATTTTAGTCTACAGGATTACCAAATCATTATTAATAGTTATTTTACATGCATTCAGACCCTAAAACATTACTAAAGAAGTTTACAGAAGCTTACCTCATCGCTTATTTCCACGTGAAGCAATTATTTTAAGCATACGAGCACGTACATATAATTTCAGAACAAAGCATATCACCAACGCCAACACAAGGAGTGGCGTTGGCCTTGAACACCACTTTAGCTGGACCAAATGTCACCATATAAAATAGCATTTGGGCCAAATGTCACCATGCGTGGTGCCATTTGTGATTCCAAGAACAGAAATAGATAGATTTAAAGTTGTAATCATGTAATTAGAACATGATTGAACATGGATTAGGTATAATTTTATAGAAATCATATAATTTGGGGTTTGATTTTCATGATTCCTTAGAATTGCATAATGTTGATTTTTGACCTTTGAATATTGACTTTGATATTTTGAGCATATCTTGAGTGATACAAGTCCAATTTGAGCGAAATTGGTGTCCACGGAAAGGTTTAGATGTGTTCTATAACTTACAACTTTTTTTAGAATTTAATTCCTCAATTTGGTTGGCTACTTAGTGTTGAACTTTTTATAGCTTGGATGATTCAAGCAAATTGAGTAGTTTTAGTAAAAAAATCATAACTTTCTTTATAGAAATGATTTTTAGGTGATTCTTGTTGCTACTGATCCTAAAAGGATAGAATTATAAATTTGGAAGAGATGAGATTCATATCATTTTTCTATAATTTCCAGTAAATTTTCAAAGTCAGTACATGTGTTTTGCCCATATAGACAAGTATACAGCCTCATTTTCATGCATGGCATAAAGGTACTTTTAGGAAATATTTTGGAGTGTTTAAGTGCTTGAGGGATATGTGTAAGAAGAGTAATGTTATTATATAGTTTGTTTGTGAGTTATATATCTTGTTTAGGTGCTCAAACAAGAGAGGAAAGTGTTGCACATAAATAAGGCAGCTTGTGGATTCCGATAGTGGATTGTTGGTGGCTGTTTTGATGAGTAGATATGCAAGCCCTAGCAAACTAAAAATTTATTGAGTTTTAGTATTTAATTATTAAATATTTGATGAGTTTAAATATGATTTATATACTAGTTTTGATGGTGCTAAAAGTTGTTGGATGAAATGTTTTGAATGAGTTATATATATATAAATTATGATATGTTTTTGTCAATGGTTTTGATACATATGATTTATTTGATGGATTTGGCTGCGCTTAAAGTTGTTTGATGAAATGAGAAATTAATATTTTGGTTTGAGACCAGAGAATGGATGTTTGGAATAAGTTTATAAATATTATGAAATATTTTTGATAATGGTTTTATAATGTATCTGCTCTGTAATGATGTATTGAGAGGTGATGAGAGTGCGATATACACCTAATTATGTGCTGAGATTGTGATATGTACATGGGAGATATATATTGTGGGTGTCTATGTGCGCATTTGACACGGGGCATTCGACTGATGGATGATGAAGAGAGAAGGGTTGCGCCTGCTAATGGAGATGAAGGGTTAGCCAGCAAGTGTGCATAGAAGAGTTTTGGCTAGGCTGTAGATCAATGTTGTGTTCTTGATTATCGACCTAGAGTATGGTGGATTATTACAGAAGTGGAAATTCACCGAATTGAATTGAACGAAAGAAATTTAAGTGTATTTATATATTCTTTCACTTGATTATGATGGAAATGTTTATTCAAATTATATATTTGTTATGAAAGAATTGCAGATTTTATATTTTCAAAGCTTAAATGTTTTCTGCTTGTTATATCTATTCATTGAGTTTTTCGCTCATTATTTTATTATAAATTTTTCAGTTAGTAAGGCATCAGAGTAAAGAGAAAATCACTAGAGTGTTGGTGTTGTTAATACAGTGTGAAGTATTTAAGGTTGGCCACTACACTATTGAGAGCTATTTGGTTGTGTATTTAAAAATAAATGTGAAGATATATCTTGTACTTTATGAACATGTATAATATGTAAAATTATCGGATAAAAAAATATGTTCTATATTTGAAATGATGTGTAATGAATTTATTATCAGATTTTATAATAAAAATATTTGGGTATTATAATTAGTACATTTTTTTAATTATCGATTATACTAAGATTTTTGGTAATTTATATGTGTTCTTGGTGGCTCTATTCGATTCCAATCATGATTGTTTCATCATTTTAGCCTTCCAAAAACAATAATTGTAATATCACTAAAAAAATAATATAATAATTAAGATTTAAAATTTTTATTTCTAAAATAATCATTTCAATTTAGCCCTTTTTAAGGATATAATTGGAAGAAAAATTTTCATAAGAGTTAAGTTGTAATTTACCAAATATCTAAAGACTAAACTAGTAATTTACCATCATTTATATAAAGTCAAAATACATCTCCTTTTCTAGCAGGAGAAACCGAGTGAGATGAGGGAAAAAGAAAAAAAAAAAGAGTTTCTTTAAATTTTCCAACTAATTAATGTCACATACGAAGTTAGAATTGAGCGATTTCAGTGTCTATAGATTCATGGTGTTTCAACCTTCATTTTGATATAAATATTTTCAAGATTTACCGGTTAAAATTCATAAATATGAGGTAAGAAATTTTAAATATTTTTCTCCCTTTTCATTTAATTTAATTGTGAAATACCAAGAGGGGGGGTGAATTGGTGCGGAATTAGAAATTAAACAATGATTCAAGAATGGATTAGGGAAGAAAAGAAGAACATAGAAGATTTATAGTGGTTCGGACCTAACTTGTCTTACATCCACTCTCTCAAATACACAATTTGGGGTTCCACTATCCACCAAGGATAATAAGGAGATTTACAAGGCTATCTCCAACCTTTATAATGAGTTTTACCCAAGGCTCACTCACAAATCCTAGTGTTTCCAAGAGGCTAACACCAAACCTTTACAATGAAGATTTCAATAGGCTATCTTTAACCTTTACAAAGAGAATTCTAAGGCTCTCTCCAAACCTAACCCTAGTGTTTCCCAACTCACAAAGAATTTACACCAGTACAATGGATAACTAATTCACTCAACCCAAGCAACAAATGCTCTAGAGTTCTAGATACCAATAACCAAACAACCAAATAATTACAAATGATTAAAAAATAAGTTATAAGAGTTTGGCTATCAAAGAATTAATGTTATTGCTAGAAGAACATTTATGATGGGTATTTATAGCTAAAATACCCAAAACTAGCTGTTAGAAACAACCTCAAGTGTGTCTCTAACGGCTAATTGCTTTTTCAATTAAAGCACTGAAAACTGCCAGCTCGCGGGCATGGATTGATGGTCACGGCCACGATCTTTCCAACCGCTAGTTTTTCAGAGACTCCATTGAATGTCGCAGGACGACATCTCTAACCGCGAGCACGAAATCACTGAGCAGGGGATGCCTTTGAGAGCGGCTCTCTGTTTGATCAAATCGCATGAGCGATTCTCTAACCACGGGCGCAAATCACGGGGCAGAGAATGCCTTTGAGAGAGTGGCTAGATTGCCTTGAGGAGCGGCTTGATTTCCTTTAATGAGCGGCTTCTGTCTAATCAAATCGCGGGGGCGATTTAGTCCATCGTGGGCGCGACCTCGAACCTTCAGAAGGGGGCTCTCTGTTTCTCAAATCACAGGTGCGATTTGGGATGTCGCGAGTGCGGATCTAAGTTCACAGAAGCCTTCTAAGTTCACCAAAAAGTCTAGGTGCGATTTCCTTTTCGCGGGCGAACTATGTCGCTGGTCACGAGGGCGATCCTCACATTGCGGGCGCGGATCCCCTTATCACGGGCGCGGTTTGCAGGAGTCATTCAAAACTAGCTTGGTTAAAAAAAGTCATTCAAAACTAGCTTGGTTAAAAACCTACACACATAGGAACTTTGTTAGACAAAGATAAAGGGTTGTTAAACTCAAAATAAGATGGATTGATGCCACTAAAGCCAACAAATTGTTATTTCATAAAATCAATTATATATCTATAATCTAGAAATTGAGAGGAGTCTGCTGGTGTTTTCAAAATTTATTTTTGATAACACTGTGTCGGTGAATTGGTGTGCCCCACTTTTTTTGTGTGAATTATTTTTATAAAATAGAGAAAAATATGAGGAGTAATTTTCATAACTAGACCTTAAGCTAATTATTCTATAAAAATTCTAGAATGAAAATTTTGGTTTATGTCTAATTGTGATTAAGTTATTAAATGAATTAATTGACTGCTTGAAGGCTAAATTAAATTAATTAATTTGAGTATAAATGTGAAAAAATGAGCCTAATTTGAGTTGAAAGAAAGTTATATGGAATTATTAGAATTAAATTGAACCAGTTGAGTATTTAATAATAAACATAAAGAATTAAAATTAAAGTAAAGATAGCGAACTATGAGACACTTGAAGTTATTAAGCATGATAAGGTATTAATAGAAATTTAAGTAGTATAAGTTTAATTGGACTATAAGATAACTAAGAAATTAATTAATAAGAAATAACCATGTGACGATGAGATTAATTTAAGTGAATTATAACTAATTGTTGATTTCTATATATATGATTATAGGATTGATTGTTGAACTGTTGATGGGTAGTCGAGTCTAGCTGTAACACCCTTAAAATAAAAAAATATTTTTGAAAGATTTATAAATATTATTAAAAAGAATTTTATAATTTAAACCGGATGTATTTGTAAGAAAAATTATTATAAAGGTTAAGTTTTAATTTACAAAATATCTAAAGATTAAAATAGTAATTATTATTATTATTATTATTATACATAGTGATGGGAGGAGGCAGATGCCTCCCCCGTTAATTAACTTATGTGTGTGTGTGTGTGTGTAGGTGTGTGTGTGTGT
>CANYLF010216470.1:0-14029 GCA_948193215.1 Bocquillonia castaneifolia
TTTCCTAATAATGGAAAAACCAGAAGAAGAAAAACCCAATCAAATTCAAAACTGGAGCGAGGAATTGGAAGATCTGGTCGCTGCCGGTGATACAAACGGTGCAATCTCTCTTTTGGAAACTGTGATTTCGAAACTCGAAGCTATAACCAACCCATCTGAGACGGTTGATCTCCAGTTGGCCTCTGCTCTCACTGAATTGTCAAAGCTCTATTCTGCTAATCACTTCTCTCTCAAATCTGATGAGCTTCTCTCTCGAGCTTCCTTACTCAAACACCGGGCTCTTCACTCTCGTCCCTCTTCTGGGTACTCTCTATTTCTTTCTATTTCGTCTTTATCTGGCCTAAAACAGAGAAAGGCTCTGCTTTCAACTGTTTTTTTTTATTGGTTTTATGATTCTGCTTTAGTAGCGCTGGTGGTGCGAAGGAAGGCTTGAATACAGAGAAAGATGCGAAGCTGAATGCTCCATTCTGTTGCAATGATTCAATTCCTGATGGGTCTTCTACAAATGGTGCATCTCTTTGAGTCACGTTACTGCCATATAGCTATGTATTATAATCTCAATAGTAAAATGAAAGTGATTGTGATGTGTGTTTTAACTAGTGGTGTGTTTTCGAAGGGCATTTTGAGGAATCCTCGAAACAACTGAATGGTGCTTCTTTTTGCCACGGGTCTTCAGATGATGGTATGTTCATGTTGTCCGAATTTTGCTTCTGTTTAAATAACTTTTTGCTTATCTATTTTTTTTTGATTAATCATTACTATATTAAGTAGGCAATTAGTGCTAGCAGTTTAACTTAATAGGACCTGATTTGTGAATTAATGAAAATGATAACATGTTCAATTTTATAAAAGTACATTTCTAGTGTGCCACTTGTTCTAGTACTCTGTCCTGCTAAAGCTGATTTATTTTCTCATGCTGCGTTGTTTGATTATAGTACTCTGTCCTGCTAAAGCTGATTTATAACACACATGACATGACTGATGGATTATCCTCTAAATGGTGCTGTGATGAGTCACAGATTGGGAAGCTATTGCAGACTGTGCACCTGGCGAATTATTCTCCTCACCAGGCTTACCTAGTGTGTCTAATCTTTCATTGGAAGATACTAAAGTTAAGGGCCCAACGTGTCGAGGAAGGGGAACATTCTCATATAAACAAGACAAACTATATAGTGATCGACAATTTGACATGTCTTCTAGTGTCACAGAGGATGAAGAATCAACCAAATGTGAACAACAAAGCACGGAATCAACACCTTGTAAGCCCCACTTTTTTCAGGCCTTTGAAATCAAGTTTCTGTCGCATTGGCTTATGGTTGATTTACTTTTTCATATATAACTCCTGAAGTAGGGATTGTGAACAACTGAACATTTTGTTGCTATGTAGAGGTTGGCAGTGTTTTTCCTTGGAGCATCTACTAGGCCTGCAATCATTATTCTTAGGTTGTTTGATCCTCTTGGATTATCACATGATTACTTTCAGGTGAACTCATAAGGACCACCCTAAATCTAATGATCTTCTGAGTGCAGCCGCATATGTATAAATTAGATGTCAAGGAGTTTATCCAATATGTCACGACTGCTTTTGGCAAGAGCACTTCCTTGAATGTTTTATTTCTTTTCCTAAGAGTGGCAAGGAACTGTAGTGGAGGTGCTTTTGGGAGCACATAATCAAATTGTTCCAAGACCACTTTATAAAAAGCTTGCCTGATTTTAGTTGAAGGAAATGCTTTTGAGGGATGCTTATAACTAAATTATTACAAAACTGTTTCATAAAAAGCTTGTCCGAATATATTTGGAGCATTGGAGAGCATGTGTTTGCCAAAAGCAATATAGAATACTAGCGGCACACACATTTGAATGGAACCTCACCATTCATGGGACCCAAAAAAGAAAACATATGGTTGTAGGATAATAAACACCTGCCTTCATGTATTTCTGAACTTCTCTTTTTAAATTTTTTTTCTTTCATTTCCAATGAAAACAGATTGTCATTTGTTTCAATATTCAACCAGTGGCATCAGCCGATAAATATTTTTCAGCTCATTTGTGATGGAATACATTGCTGTCTCAATTCAATGTAGACAAATATTGTTTCAAAATACATCAGCTCAATCGCAACAATATTTGTCTTTATGTCCCTCCCTTTTGATGAGTGGCAGAAAGAAGCCAGAAATCTTGGTTGTGTTTTTGGCTGCTACTGCAGAGTCATTTATTTTAGTGAGAAAACCTTATAATGGACTGGTTTAGGCATGCGTATGCATACATTATTCCTCATCTGCGCCACACTAAAAATAAACAAAGCCTGGATGCTTGATAGAGAGCATTCAACTTTTGTATAAAAAAATTCTAAAAATCAATGGATTAAAGGTTTTTCCCAATAGGAAGATAGAAGTTACATGTTAGTCTTGCACAAAAAATTTGAGAAGAGAAATCTAACTTAACAAAACCAGGAATTAATTTAAAGGTAGCTCCTGCAGAGTTCTTTTCCAAAAGCTACATCCCTTTGTCCTTTCATGTGAGATAGTTTCCTTTATTTTGTTTTATTCTTCTCATGGTTGGTGTCACGAAAATGCAGTTTTGGCTGGCAGTCGCACTTTTTCTTGAATGGGATTTTGTATTACCAGTGAGGACAAACAGGGAAGCTCTTTTATGGTGTTTTTACTTTTACCTCATAGAGATATAAAATGAAAAGGATTTCTTAATGTGTTATACTTTCTACCCTGTGGAACTTCTCTTCTGGGAATAAGGGAGCTATTTTGTATTGTGAATTCTTGAATTACAGGTTACGATAAAGGCAACTTTATCATTGAAGCAAGGCCCGCTTCCATAGCTCCACACCAGTTTTGATAGCCATTGCTCATCTATTTCATTTCTTGCTGGCTCACAGTAAAGACCATAGTCTGATGGGATTTTTATTTTGTTTTATTCATTTACTTTCTGCCATTTCTCACCAAAACCCTATCTCATTGTTTCATTTGATATTGGAACCTTCTGGGATAGATGACATCACAAAAACATGATAGTATCGTCTGTTCTTTTCTTGTTAGATTAAAGATGAACTTCTAATTATAGTATACATGTTCAAGTTGTGCATGACTTGTTACAAGAATCTGTCTTGAATTTTGTCCTTGTTATCTTGATTTTCGAATGCAAAATAAGTTTGTTAGCTATAGATGTCTGATTTGTCGTCTGAATTCAGCTAAATATGGCACACACCATGTTCTTGTTCTGGCTGACTTTCCACCAAGCATGACGACAATAGAGCTCGAGAAATTTTTCCAAGACTTCACAGGTCGAGTTGTCATTCGCTGGGTTAGTGACACAGTGGCCATTGCAGTATTCCAGACACCATCTATTGGTAAGGAACTTAACTCGTTTTCAGTTGGAAGATTAATTGTGCATCTCATATTACTAATGACACAACTGTAATTTGAAATCCATCACCCATGAACTAAATATATATTTTGTGGTTGTGCCTGGGAGTCACATCCAAATTACTGATAAAGCTGTCAGGGACTGAGGTTTCAAATTTTATATAGCCGCATGCGTGTGCATCATCATTGAAATATTGCGGCATTTACCACATGTTCAGCTGCATTGACTGGTGGGTCTACTTTCCACTTAGCTGGCCATGTTTTAATAATCGACATGTGCCCAAATTCATCTGAAAGATTTTTGTCCCTTTAATTTTTGGAGGGAAGGGATTTGCTCAAGAATTTTGTTCGGGAGAGTTTCTTTTTCCTATCTCTTATGTTTCTTGAGCAATGGAATCCTGGGAGTGGACTGTGTTATGAAGTATTTTTGTGTTTCCAATTTGATTGTTCAAGGACTAGCAACTTGCTGATCGGCTTAAGAATTTTGTGTGGGAGATTTTTGCCCCCTCTTGTGTTTCTTCTTGGGCAATGGAAGCCTAGGATGGACTGTGTTATGAAGTATTGTTGATTTTCCAATTTGATTGTTCAAGGACTAGCCCCTTATATCACTTTCCATTAAAATGTTGTCCATTTTCCAATGTGTTTTTCCTCCTTTGCAATGAAATATTCTAATAGATGTGGTGCTTCTTCTAATGCAGCGCTTGAGGCCCAGAACCAAGTAAAATTTCCATTTACAATATGTATTCTTGAAGAGGATGATACTATTTTGGGCTCAATTCCACCGAAAGGTAAATTCTATGGGCCAACTCCTGTTTCTTCTAAATTCTGAAATATTTTGATGTAGAAGCTTATCAAATGCTCAATGCTGGTTTAATTACAAACACAGCTTCTTGAATTTTTTAATTAGGCTAAATTCAGTAAGTTCATTTTTTCTATTTAAATTCTTCAGCTTACCAGTTGCTAATTAATATTGATTCTATTCTTTGGTTTCAAAAGTTGCATCCTCAAGTACTCATATTTAAGCTACTATAACTATTCTGATATATGTTGTATTGGAGTTAGTTGGTCAAACTTCTCCTTTTCCATTGTAGTAAAAATTATTGAAATTATTTAAAATCAAGATCTTTTGTGTTTTGGTTTTGGTTTTCGGGAGGGGTTTACTGGAATAATGCAGCTTACTATTTTCATTATCTTCTGCAGTTTGACCATATTCAGGTATTTCTGTCTGACTACAGTTTTGGTTAACCTTCTTATCTTAGCATGCTACTGCTACATTTGAATTTTGTTTACTTGCTTTAGCATGCTTCTTGCATAGTATAGGATCCTGCTGCTAACTTATCGTACAAAAATGTGAAAGAAACTCACTAAATATATTATTTAGTTATGCTACTGCTACATTTAAATTTTTTACTTGCTTCAGCATGCTTCTCGCGCAGTATAGGATTCTGCTGCCGACTAACTTACCATACAAAAATGTGAAAGAAACTTGCTAAATATATCGTTCAGTGCTTTTGTTTTGCATATTTGAAGGCTCAAGCACTGGACTTGAAAGCCTTTTCATATTTCTGGATAGAGACCAAAGGCCATTACTCTATCCTTGTTCTCCATGTGTTCAGCATCCTCATTTCATAACTTCCCCAAATCCGTCGTATCCCTCTTTCATTGTTTGGCGCTTCTTGCTACAGGAGAGCATTTCTTGCCCTATATTCCCACTCATTTCAACTGAGGATGGATGACTTAAAAATGTGCCCACAACAAAACATCATACACAGTGAAAAACTTGTGCTTCTATATTGTGATCATGTCTTTCTATTTCTTTTTCCTTTGTAATCCTGACAAGTTCTGGTTGTTTGGACACAGGATCGGATAGAAATTTAAAACTTCTTAGCTATTTGTAATAATTACATGGATTATATGAATTTCTGCTCAGCTACAATTACATTGTCGTCTTTCAGATCTGGAACCTCCTCGTCGAAGGCCACAAACATCAACGCGAACTGCCCAGAGGCTGATTGCACAAGGAATGGGATTGAAGTTTTCTACCGCCTTTGGTTCAAGGGAGCTGAGGAATCAGGAACAAGCAAGAAAGGATCGAATAACTACAAGGCAAAAGATGATAGAGGACGCATGGGGTGATGACGCAAGCTGAGATGACCCGATTTGTTGTATTAGATATTGCACTTTGAAAGTTCTTTAGTTTTCTATAGATGCTATTCTGCACATGAAAGTAATATGAGGAGGAAGCTTAATCAGGAACACAAGCAAGAAAGAAGTAAATAGTTACAAGTCAAAATGATAGGGGTACTAGGGATAATGCAAGTTCAGATGATTTCTCATATCAGATTTAGTGCTTGAAAATCTTTAATTTTTCTACTGATGCTTATCTGCACACAAAAGTAGTCACTGCATTGTAGTTATCTATTCTGTGAAGTTTATAATGTAACCAGGTTCTCATTTTGTTCCTAGCAAGTCTAGTTTGAACTTCATTGGACATTCCATTCATCCTCTTTTGTTTTATTTGTTTATTTATTTTTTAGTGCATATTTGCTAAGAATTGTTTTTTGAGATGGGAGTTGATTTGAACATGAAGAATATTTTTAAGGTCGATTACAAGCATTCATATTATGGTGTTTGATAAAATTGAAAATTAAGTGCTAAAAAATTAAGTATTGAATTTTAGGTGCTGATAAATATTGAAAATTTTAAGTGCTGAATATGATAAATGCTGAAAATTTTAAGTGTTGAATTTAATAATTCATTTGATAACTTTAATCACTAAAATTTATAATTTTTTTCATAAAATGTCTTAAAAATTTTAAAATTTAATTTATAATCATTAAAATGTACAATTAAAATCATAAATAAATTTTAAAATGTTAATTTTAACTGTATAAGGATATAATAGTCAATATTATAAGTCAAATAAATGCTATAAAGGTAAAAAATAATAAGTTTTTGATTTATTAATGATAATTTAAGTTTATATAAACTATTTTATCAAATAATATTAAAAGATCAACCACTTATAATTTTTAGTAGAAATTTTATGTGAAAAATTTTGACTTATCATTTTAAGTGGTTTTTAACCTAATTGATTAAGTTAAGTTGATATTAAGTGGCGTTATCAAATATAACTTAAAAGAAATAAGTGTTGAAAATTTTAATTTAAGTAATAAGTCAGGTTATCAAACACTTAGACTATGAAACTTTTATATTTATGGTTTTAAAAAAAATTGTTAATTATACTTTAAGAATGAGCAGTTTTATTAGCTAATATATGTTAAATTTACTTTAATATCCCCTAAAGTATTAAATATTACATATAATTTGATGTGCATCCATTGATAAAATATACAAAATAGAAGGGATATATTTGAAAAAAGAGCAATTAATGATGCATAGAAATATACAAATTTATATTATGAAACAATAAAAGTGGTTTCTTGATTTAGCTCATGTCGTAGTCTAAAGTGGCGAAAACAATTGAGCGTTTTGCCACAGCTTGCGGCTAATAAAATTATTATTACCTATAAAAAAAGTAAAAACGGGAAAAAACCTACCATTTTTTTTGATGGTGGGAGGAGGGATTATTAGTTTAATTAAAGGAATAATGATCATAACAATATGGAAATAAATTATAAAAATTTCAGATATTACTATCACCTACTAAATTGACCAGTTATTAAAATTATCTCAAGTGTAGAAACGATATGACAAAAAAAAAAAAAGACAGAATATATTTGTTTCTCTAATTAAGCGACTTTTGCTTCACACCCAAGGAAAATGGAGCTGGCTAAAATCAAAATCACGCAAAATTAGCTAGCATTCAATGGGCACAAAACATACTTTGGTAAAAAAAATAGTCATTACTTTTAGTTTTACCAATATCTCAAAAAGAAAATCTAATAGAGTTTATCACTTGAAGAGAGTCCAGTTACCTTTTCTAAATAGTTTTATATATAAAGAAATTAAAATCTGGCATGCTGCTTAGAAGTCATTCGTTTTAATGGCTTAATAACAGAGAATATGATAGCTAACTATATGCTGTAAATTGAATCATTTAATAAAACTATAATAGAAATAGATTAATTTAATCTAATATTTAGTAGTAGGAAAAAAAATCTTTGAGTACATAAATTGGGCTTTGTAGAGATAAAATGTAAAATCACAAAGCGCGCATAATAAATGGCAACAACATTCCATTATTGTAACGAATATAATTAATGACAAGCGAAACATTTTCTGAAAAGATATATAAAATCAGAATCTTTGAAACAATTTCCTGAATAACAAAGGATTATACTATATTTCTGCGGACTTTGATAGGACAAAACAATAAATGAAAGAAGAGCATTTGTGTAATTTTATTAAAAGAGAGACTGAATTTCCTATTCGAAATGTGAAAATTAAGGAAAAATGCGAGTTAATTGGTGGAGAGACACAGGTGCATTAAATGCCCAATGGCTTGAACCTTAATTCGGAGATCTCTCTCTCTCTATATATTTGTGTTGGAGAGACTTGGTTTTTCTTGATCATCACAAGTAAAATTTATTTTGAATTGGGTTTTTGGTTTTTGTTGGAATATAGATTTTTTGAGAGATGGTGAAGGAATATGCACCTAGAAAGTGTACTAATTGTGGTTCGACTGGCCATGATTTCAGGACTTGCAATGAAAAAGGCAAATCGGTGAGGTTATTTGGAGTAGATATTGGAAGCAAACCCATTGTGAAGAGGAGATGCAATGCAGCAACAGCAATTGGAAGGAAAATTCGTAAAATGGGTACCTTTTTTTTTTTTTTTTTTTTTTGTGAATTCTGATTATGTTTATGCATTGGCATTGTTGATTCTGAGACTGATAAATTTTTTTTTTTTGTGGGCGTCAGGAATTCCGTGGACAGAAGAGGAGCATAGGAAGTTTCTTCAAGGATTGAAAAAGCTTGGGAAAGGGGCCTGGAAAGGAATTTCAGAGAATTATGTGATCAGCAGAACCCCAACTCAAGTTGCTAGTCATGCACAGAAGTATTTAAAAAGACAATCTTCTTCTTCAGCTGAAAATAATAACAGCAACAAACGTAGAGGCAAAAGTCTCTTTGATATCACCTCAACTCAATCTGAAGATGACTCCTCTGTCTGTCTTCAGGTTCCAGAATCACAGCAACATCATCAGCCCTCTGTTTGCCCTGCTAACACCACATCGCATGTAAGTACATACACTTTTCCCTTTTTTTTATTATTATTATTCCTTCAAAGTTAATTTTCTGTTAATGGAATTTGTTATTGAACTTTGCATTAAATTAAACAGGAGACCACCTCTTCGGCTTTGCCATTGAAGACACATTCTGAAATCCTATCAAATGTAAAGCCCATCTCTGTCAAAAATCAGTAAAAATATTCCATACATAATTAATAATGTTTACATTTATCAGTCATTCATAGTAGCTCTTCTTGATGTTACAGGCCATTCATCAAGCTAAGGGTGGATTCCATCATCCCAGTTCAGTTCATGATCCTTCAATTATGTACAGTGCTCAAACTGCAATGTGGTAAGTTTCTCTAACACTTCAACATATTCTGAAGAATTTTGATAATTTTGCATTGCTAAATGTCTTCAAATTTTTACTTTTACAGGCACCACTTCCTTGCAACATGCAGAGATCTAGCTGCTGCTAAAGCCATGCCCTGCTTCTTGCCCACCTACTAATTAATTACTATTCACCTTCATTATTTTTCTGTTTCAAAAGCTGAGAGCAGCTTTCCTGTTTTTATGTTTTTTTTATTATGATTTAGTTTCTCTTTGATAGTAGGAATTACTTATAGTTAAATATGTATTCAACTTAGTAAAAATTTATTGATCAAATTAATTAAAATCAGACATTTTTTTTTTTGTTTTGGTTGTTTAAGGAGGTGGTTAATTGCTTGTTTAATGCTGCTTGGTAGTCTATCATTTTCTTTTGAGCTTACAGTTATGACTTCAGATATAAATCATTAAATCTCTTGTAAGGCATTTATTCTTTTTAAGTTTATCCCTTTGTCCCTTTAACATCGTTAAGCTCATTCATCGATAATAGTCAATGAAAACAATTTTAAACTATTCTTCTTATTATGTAACCGCTAAATTTGGATTTAACTTTTTTTTTTAAAAGAAAAACTTTCATTCATAATTAGTCATAGATAGAGCATCTACTTAATAATACAAATTTATCATATACTACATTAATACAACATTTATCATCTATACTAATAATAACAAATAGGCTAGACTTCATCACTTTATTATGTTCTTGCAATGCCAATATATGCATTATTAATATCTTTTTCATTGTCTGAGATCTTAACATCGTGTTATAGAATAACAATAACCAATATTCAATTGAGATATTTAGATCAAACTTGAAAAATAATGTGTAAAATCTAGTATTGATTTCACAAACAAATCTCTTAAGAATAAAAGGAAAATAAAAATTCTCACAAGAGAGAAAGAAACAAAACTCTTAATAAAGCGAAAACCATAATTAACAATGCATGAAAATATTCAATTTATTCTAAATATATTGGAACATTTTTTAGTCTTCCTGCCAAATTAACTTTTTAATTTTTTCAATTCTAATTTCATTGTAATCATACTTTTCAAAATCAAGTTGATTAAATATATATCAAGTTATATAACAATCATATTTATTGTAAAATAATGATTTAACTATTTTCATACTTTTATTGAAAAAAAGTGAATAAAGCTAATGTGACATTTAAAATTATTTTTAATGAAAATTATTTTAAAGATAATTTTATTAAATTAAGCATTGCAATTGTTTTCACTCTTCTAAGTCTTAACTTTAACCGTAATTATTAACAATAACTAATCAAGGAATAAAAAATTATCCCTTAATAGAAAAAAAACGCACCAAGTCTAAGTTTGTTTAATGGAAAATATTTTTGAGGAAAAATATTTTCTCAATTTTTTAGCATTTAATACATTCAGAAAAAATTAATTGAAAAAAATATTTTTTGATTAAATAGAAAATTAAGTTATTCTTTTAAAAAATGACATTCTCTTTTGAGAAGAAAAGGTTACTTTCCTAAACTTCTAAAATTAGAAAATAAATTTAAAAAGAATATAAATACATATTATTTAATTTATCAAAAAAATACATATTATTTAACATTCCAACAATTATTGATGACTTTCAGTCATCATCATCGACCATCCCCGATCATTTGCGATCATTGTCAGCTAGTGTAGCCTTCGTATCTATCTTATGCCTCTTTTTAATGTCCCTGTTCCTATTACTAATAAAATAGAGACTTGTATGAGGAATTTTTTTGTGGAAGGGGGACCCCAATGGGTGATCTTTTTGTAAAGTCTCTTGGGATAATTTTTGTAAGCCTCTTGAATGTGGAGGACTGAGAATCTGCCCTCTACCTCTCAGAAGTGCAAGTTTACTCCTCAAATGGGTTTGGAAGATTTGTTCATCAGCATCAATCTCCATGTGGCACCAGGTCGCTCTGCAACTGAACCACATTTCTTCCTGGTCAGACATTTTTTCAACAAACCAAAATCGCCTTTCTCACATATGGAAAGGTGTTTACCGAGTTTTCATTTCTAACTGGCATTTCTGGGACTTGTTTATAAGTTCATGCAGCTTCATTTTGGGAACTGGTACACACTTTCAATTTTGGCACGATATATGGATCCAAGACTCACAACCCTTGTCTGAGAGGTTTCAAGATTTATTTATGCTTGCTTCTGATTTATTAATTCCGGTCTCTTTAGCATAGTCATTGCTCTTAGTCAGTAATGGTAGGCCTGCATAGACTCGCAACCTTAGACTCTGCCAATCTTCTCATCTTGAAGAACTGCGCAACATTGTTGCAAGTTGTCCAACGATTTCAAGAAAAGACAAAATTATATGGAGAAAAGACATATCTTCCAATTATACCGTAAGCTCATTTGTGAAAGCTTATATGAGGGATTGATACAACACAGCACAACAGTTTCACTAATCCTGGTCCTCTATTGCTTTGCCCAAAAATAAATTCTGCATCTAGACAGTCCTTCATCGCAAGCTCCCTACAAAATCCTTCCTCTCGGGCACTCTCCATATGAACATTGATGATGTCTCTTGTTAGTTCTGTGACAGCACCGAAACCCAAGAGCACCTTCTTATTCATTGTCATTTTGCCTATTTGGTTTGGTACGACCTCTTCGGTTGGATGAAGGTACCATTCATTTTGCCTTCTAATCTCCTTGATTTCTTCATCCAATGCTCTTCCATAGCTAAAGGAAAATATCAAAAATCTTTTGTTACTTCATTGTGGATGATTTTGGTTTGGGAAATTTGAAAATGGAAAAATAAAAATTTTTTTGACGTCAATGCAAGGCCTAGAGACATTTTCTATTCAAGCTTGTACCTAGCTGCATTTTTAACCAAATGCAAATATCCAAGCTTACCTTACATTGCATACACTATTGTACGTAATTCATATTCTTTCCTTTTTCTATAATTTGATGACCATACCTCTTGGTCTCTTTCAATAATACAACAACATTCATCAAAAAACATCATCATCATCATCATCTTCAAAATAATTAAATATAAATTTTTGATATTTAAACACTTTATTATTTTTTTATTAGAAATATTGATATTTTTATTTTTATGACAAATACTAAAAAAGCTATTCTAACCAAACAACATAAATAATTTGTCTTCTTGAAAATATTCAAGTTCTTAATTTTTTTAATTAAATGGAGCTTAAATGATTTTTGATAGAGTTACCAATATAATTTAATTATTTTTATAAACTATTTAACATATTTAAATTATACTTATTCAACTAATTATAAATTAATAATATAGAATATCATTTTCTCATACTTAATGCCATTGTGTATACTTTGAAATAAAGTCAATTTAGATGGATTAATATTAGAGTTTGAAGTCTCAGCAATACCTCACATAATTAATTAAAAGTCTTCCAATATTTTCTATGTATAAAAATATGAATTAGTAGAAAATAAGGATCAAATTGAAATAAAATTTCAATTAAGTAAAAAGTTTTTAAAACTTTAAGAATCATAAGGAAATTAAATGTTTTAAACAGGTTACACACACTAAAATGTAGTTTTTATTCGGTTTTAAACATCAATTTGTAAGTTTTAAAAGTTCAGACAATAAAACACTGAAAATGATAAAGTTTAGACATGTAACCCTTTAAGGCCAATATGAATAACATCACTCTAGCACATGATCTCAGAAATTCTTTAGAATTGGTAGATGAAGTCCCATTACACATAGGTGATAGGACTTTTAATGAGCTAATATGTTCGAAAAGCACTACGTGTATAAGTCAAATTATCTCCATAGTACAAAATATGAATTTATAGCCATAATCCTTTAAGGACAAGATATCATTAGTCTGGTAGTTATTCTAAATCTAGATTGTGAGTAGTATGCGTCTGAAAGAATTGATGAGTGAGTTACCATGATTAAATTTCTAATTAAATATGGTGGTTACAATCTTGAAGGCACTTATGAATTGTGTAAAGCTATTATGGTAGAGAATCACTAGTAGCTAATACTTCGATCAAAGAATAAATAGAGAAAGAAGTTCTAACAGATGGAGTTTTAGCTATATTAGTAGACATCTTGAAAAGAGAATTTTATGGATTCTATATAGGAATGGCAACGGGTAGGGAACCCGTGAAAAATATAATACCCGTTCCCTAACCCATTAATCTTTTAAATACCATGCCCATCCCAAACCCATTTAAAATTAATGTCCTAATATCCATACCCATTCGAAATCCTATAAGAATTACCCGTTAATTACCCATACCAGTTTAAATCCACTCAATTTAATTTTTTTAAAAGTAACTTATTATTCAAAATCAATGTCAAAAAAAATCTATTAAATACTATTTAAAAAATCCAACCATATCAAATATTTTTAAAATAGAAATTAATAGAATCCAGCAAAATAATTAGATATAAAGTTATATGTATATAATGACTTAATATATTTTATCACTAATATATAATTGGGTTTGTGTATCGTGTACCCGTCTCTGTAAACCTGTACCCTACCCAAACCCTCATGGGTAGTAATATTTATACCTAAACCCATCTCAAACCCGATAAAATTGTACCCATACCCAATTATTAGGATCGGGTACCCTAAATTACCTGACCCACTGCCACCCATAATTATAAATGTCCATAGAGCCCTTAGAAAAAAGAACAATCATTAATGACTCTAATGAAATTCAAAGTTTTGACATGAGTTATTTTAATAATTTTGTTAGTGAATTTCAAAAGTATTATTACAATTTCATAAAAAAAAAATTACATGTCAGAAATTTTTTTTGCTAAATTTTTTTGAAACTTGGTCAGAAATATCTAAAATAGTTTTCCAACTCTTGTTAAATGAAGATAATGTAGTTATGTTATAGGAGGTTGAATTCAAGGAGTTAGGAATTGACAACTCACACAAGTGTACGGAATAGTTATAGTATATACTCGGAGTACGAGGTCGAATCCAGAGGGACAAACATAGAAATCCTTCGATTATGGGCACAATTGACAAGAAAGTAAAATGAAAACTGATGTGTGTGAAATACACATATCTATTAGGGCTTAGAGACATAAGGTTTA
>CANYLF010216528.1:0-14001 GCA_948193215.1 Bocquillonia castaneifolia
ATCTCAATTCTGAGGGCAACCAACCATCCACAGAGCATTCATGCATCAAGACTAAGCATTTTCTTATTTTTCTTATTTTTTTGTTATATTTTGTAATTTTTACGTATTTTTCTTACCAATTTTTGTTTGATATTCTGATCACATATATGAGTTCTAGGTGAAACTAGGAGTGTTTTGGACGTCTCACATTCAAGTTTTGAGCTCCTGCAACCCATTCCAAAATTTCACAACGTCTTTTTTTTGTTGGATTTTTAGTTTTTGTTATAATTTATTTTAACTATCCAAAACATATCCTTGGGAGTCTGTATGAATTATCAATAGCTAATACATTCCACCGATAATTGCATCAAACTTAAACACGTCATCCAAGACCTAATTGAAGCAGGCAAGATCGCCGACCCAGACAATAGACCACCTAGCACTAAACACAACCCCCTGCCAAACTACAACGGAGTACCTCCACCCAACCAAACTATGTGCATCGAATCCAGTTTTACTAAAGCTAAGGTTTTGGCCTCTTTTGAGTCTGACTCTTGATTGGGAGACATGGTTACCGGCCATGTGAAGCATTTGAGGTAAGAACTTCTCCAGTTGGGAGATCTGTATGGTCTTTACAAGCTACAGTTGGGTTCTGACAAACAGGTCAGAAATGTATACATGTTTGATACTTGGTACTCTTCAAGCGAGGATGAAGCAGAATTGGTCGATACCTTTCACTTGACTTAGAATGAAGAGTCCCTGTTACAGGTTACCCAGAGTGGCAGAGAGTATTAGAGAAAGGATTTAGATATTCCCGAGTCCATTAACCGGAGGAGTGGTCCTGGCCCAAAAACGGGTAAAGAGATTGTGGAGGTTAGAGAAGACTTGATCACAGAACAGCTGAAGAGGACAAGGCCAATGCGAGCATTTGGGATGTACTAGTGTATTCTGAGGCGCACTGAAAACCCTTAGTGGATGCTCTGTCCAAGATCCATGTCCCCGAGGATGTTTCTCCTGAAAATATGGTTGGGCTGATATTGGAGAGGAAGTCAGGAGAGATTACTTTCTCTAATGAGGATCTGCCTTTGGAAGGCCGGGAACATAATAAGGCTCTATACATTGCAGCCAAGGTTAATGGGAAAAGAACTTCATGTGTTATGGTGGATGACGGATCTGCCATTAATGTTTGTCCATCAAAGCTCCTTTCCAAGCTAGGGATTTCAGCCACTGATTTACAACCATCTGATTAAGTCATTCGAGTGTATGATGACTCGAAGAGGAATGTAGAGGGTACGTTCACTACAAACGTCAAAGTGGGGCCAATTGAATCTGAGGTATGCATTACTGTCTTAGATATTCCTATGACTTTTGTTGTTCTATTAGGAAGACCTTGGTTCCATTCACTAGGAGAGTTCCATCCACGCTCCATCAGAAGATCAAATTCCCATACAAAGGGGGCATCCTGACTATCAATGCTGAGCCAACCCATTCAGTTGCCATGATGCGAGCTACACACAAGGGTGAAATTTCCCCTATCAGGTTTCAAATCATGATGATCAGAGAAGGACAATTGAGCCCATAAGTTAGTTCTATGATGCAAAAGATGAACTACCTCCCGAGTCGTGGCCTAGCAAAGATCTAGAAAGGTATAGCTACATTCCCAGATTTCAAGACTCAGTCTACTCGTGAAGGTTTGTGGTATGCTGGAGAGTCTACAGAGAAAGGGAAACAGAGCTGCATCAAGAGGGGTAGCTTGTATGACTTCTTTGTGCCAAAAGTTCAGAAGGCACCAGGTGAAGCTGTAACCGGCAAAGATTCCCTTCTGATCCTGGAGGAGCTTATTACTGAGGGGCTGACTGCTAAGATGGAGACACTAGTGATCCAGGAAGAAATTACGGATGTCAAGGAAGAAGAGGCCCAACCTGATTTCTATGATGTTGATGCCTTTATTTATGATGCATTTATGGAACATTTTTATTCGGTTGATGTAATAACTCCTGACCTCTTTGAGGAGGAGGAATTGTTTGTTTCCACGGTCAATGATATGAATTTCGAGTTTGCTTACTTGTGTGATGTTCATCCTAATGGCACTGTGCATTTCATTGATCATAGCATAAGCACGTTTAACATTAATTCTGTGCAAACAAATGCATTCCATTTAGGTACAAAAGAAAAACCATAGGAAATACTGATCGCATCTAATGTGACCCTTGAAGAGAGTGTGAGATTTGAACAAATCCTTGAAAAATGGAAAGAAGTGTTCGTCTGGACCTACGCAGACATGCTCGGGGTTGACAGAAGCATAGCAGAACATTCTATTCCTACTAATCTGAACATGAAGCCAGTCATGTAAAAGCTCAAGAGGATGAGACCGGAATGGGCACTATTAATTAAAGAAGAAATAGCCAAGCAGTTGAAAGCCAAGTTTTTAGAAGTAGTCGAACACCTTGAATGGTTAGCCAACATTATCCCGGTTCCCAAGAAAGACGGCAGAGTCAGAATGTGTGTGGATTTCAGAGATTTGAACAAAGCATCACCGAAGGATAACTTTCCTCTCCTTCACATAGATGTCCTTATCGATAGTGCAGCAACCAGTGCAATGTATTCCTCTATGGACGGTTATTCGGGATACAATCAGATCATGATTGCCATTATCACTTCCTTTGTGACTGAATACGGTACTTACTGCTACACAGTGATGCCGTTCGGACTCAAGAACGTAGGAGCAACATACCAGAGAATGGCTACAACATTGTTCCACGATATGATGCATAAGGAAGTGGAGGTTTATATGGATGACATGATCGTTAAATCCCCTACACAAGAACAACATTTTGAGGCCCTAGAGAAATTCTTAGAAAGAGCAGCCAGATATAATCTGAGACTAAACCCAGCAACGTGTGTATTTGGAGTGACAAAAAGTAAGCTCTTAGGACATGTGATCAGTCAGAAGGGGATAGAAGCAGATCCAGATAAAATCAAGGCCATCCAAGAAATGCTAGCCCTTAAGATAGAAAAAGAAGTCAGAGGATTCCTGGGGAAAATCTAGTATGTCAGTAGGTTCATATCACGGTTGACCATGATCTGTGATCCCATTTTCAAGTTATTGAGGAAGAACCAACCTAAAGAATGGAACTCCAGCTATCATGAGGCATTTGAGAAGATAAAATAGTACCTGTTTAATCCACCGGTACTACAACCTCCTAACGCTGGGAGACCCCTCATATTGTACATGGCACTAGAAGAGGAAGCTATAGGTGCAATGATAGCTCAAGCAGATGAAGCAGGGATGGAGCATGCAGTGTACTACCTCAGTAAGAAGATGTTGCCTTATGAAGTCAAGTATGATGAAGTCTAGAAGACTTGTCTGGTAGTTATTTGGGCTACTCTCAAGCTTCGGCACTACTTTCAGTCCTACCAAGTGGAAGTGGTGGCGAAGGTTGATCCTTTGCGATACTTGTACGAAGCCCCTATCCTAATCAAAAAATCGGTAAAATGGTTGGTGTTATTGACAGAGTTTGACATCCGGTACATGACCAAGAAGACAATAAAAGGGTGAGCAATTGCTGAGTTCTTGGCTCTTAATCCAAAAGAGTCAGATGAACAGTTTGAATTTGAATTCCCTGATGAAGGACTTAATGCAATAGAGGTTCAGGGATAGATCTTGTACTTTGACGGAGCAGTGAACCATAGGGGAGCAGGGATAGGTGTGCTACTCATAACAACGACAGGAGAACAAATTCGACTTGCTAAGAAGTTAGAGTTTCCGGCCACCAACAACATGGCTAAATATGAAGCGTGCATCTTCAAGTTAGAATCAGCCAGCTTAGCAGTAGTCAAAGAGATCTCAGTCTACGGGGATTCTAAACTGGTTGTCAGTCAAGCAACAGATGAATAGGAAGTCAGAGATGAAAAGTTGAAGCTGTACATCGAACATCTGCAGCAGGTCAAAAGCTACTTCCAGAAATGCAACATGTTCCACCTGCCAAGAGGAGAAAATCAAATGGCTGATGCTCTAGCCTCGCTTGCCTCGGTAAGGGAAGATCCTAGCAAAACACAGATGAAGCCTCTTGTAATGACAAAAGCTAAACAACCATGTTATCAGAAAGAGGAAATTGTATGCTTTACTGGACCTCAAGAAAAGTCGTGGTTCTATGACATCTTAAGATACCTCGAAACTCGGGTGTACCTAGAGGAGGCAACAAGCAAACAACGCTTCGCCGTATGACTCCAGTCCAAGAACTACACTTTTCATAAAGGCATATTATACCGAAGGTCACCTGCTGGAATACTTCTGAGATGTGTCTCCAAAGAGGAAGCTGATGGGATCATGAATGAAGTTCACACAGAAGTTTGTGGGCCTCATATGAGTGGGCCTGTACTATCATTGAAGATTCAGAGATAGGGATCTTATTGGGATACCATGAACAAGAATTATATCAGAATTGTTCACAAATGCCACAACTGTCAGATATACGGAGACCAGATCCACATCCCACCTTCAGAATTACACAATCTAGCTTCCCCTTGGCCTTTCTCTACTTGGGGAATTAACATTATAGGACCCATAAAACCCACTGCCTCCAATGGTCATAAATACATCATTGTGGCAGTTGAGTACTTCACCAGATATGTGGAAGCTATCTCGCTACCAACGGGTACTACCCACAGCATGACGCAATTCTTGGACAAGAGGATAAAATGTAGGTTTGGACTTCCTCACCACATAGTGTCAGACAATGGAGTGCAGTTCCAAGGGAAAACGGCTGATTTTCTGAGAGAGAATGGTACAGAGCACCACAAATCATCTCCTTACAGGCCACAGACCAACGGGGCCGTCGAAGCTGCTAACAAGACTATTAAGAAGATAATAGCGAAGATGGTCAAGACATATAAGGATTGGTCGGAGCAAATACCTTATGCCAATTCGGGAATACTACTACCATCAGAAGTGCAACAGGGCAAACACCTTTCTCTTTGGTGTATGGGGGAGAAGCAGTACTCCCGATAGAAATGTAATGCAGATCACTTAGGGTAGTGCTAGAATCATAGTTGCCAGAGGCTGAGTGGGCAGAAAAGAAATACAAACAGTTGTTATCGCTGGAGGAAAAGAGGAAGAAAGCCCTCTACCATACATAACTCTACCAATAATGGATGGCCAGATCATTCAACAAGAGTGTCAAGCCCCGAGCCATTAAAGAGGGAGATTAGGTCCTAAAGTAGGCTAGGCCTGTTCCTTTTGATCCCCGAGGCAAGTTCAAACCAACTTGGGAAGGCCCATACCTGGTCGTGAAAGTCCTACCTAAGGGGGCAGTCAAGATTTCAGATTTGAAAGGCAATGAATTCACTCAACCCATCAACATGGATAGGCTGAAGAAATACTACATGTAAAAAAAAATGATGAATAATCTGAGAGAAAATTTCCAGCTATAAAACCTGTGAAGGACGGTTAGTAATAGGGGGCATATTAAACTTGATCAGTAAAGTACGCTTTTGTAACTAAAAGTTTACATTCCATTAATAAAACAAAATTATTGGTAAACATTGCCTTATTTATGATTATCGTGAAATGTTTAAACGTGCTTAAAAGGAAAAACATCTTCATAATACATGCAAAGGGTGGATATGAGACCATTTAACGCCTAATGTCTCCATACTGCATTACACTTGCATTATACAGGGTAATCGTTCTCGAGAAGGGGAAGCAGATGGTTCCTAATTCAGTAGCACAACCCAAGCTTTGAAGAGATCATCAATCACAGTACTACTATGGAAAGCCACATTGATGAAGCGGTGCCTACCACCCCAGCCCTGATGGACTTGATCCAAAAACTGAGGCTGTAGAGGGGGTTACCTCAAAGTCAGGGAGAACAGGAACAATGCGCTGAATTTTCCCATACTAGCGACAGAGCTTAGAAGGGGCATAGAAACTGGAAAAATGCAGTCCCGCCAACGGAACACATATGTCAAAAAACTCTACTGTCACTTCTTTCATGGACCACCATGGACAATGCCAGCGGATATCATCCTCCTATCTATTATTCAAAAAATCATCCCATTCAGTTTTAGTCTGGTTAATTGCAGTACAAGAAAGGCAACAGTACATCAGTTGTCGAGGCATATAAAGGTTCAAACTCCTGGGAACCTCCAACAGGGTAACCTTTCCCTCAGCCAAATCTGTCAAAATTAATAGCCACATATTAATAATAATAATAATAATAAAAATAATAATACCAATAATAACACCGAATAAAAAACCACCTAAGATAATAAATAATAATAATAAAGCCACCATCCATTCACCTGTAAAAGCATCGGACTACCCCTGAACTGACCACCCTAGGAAACACTGTCCAAGCCGATGAAGGTTTCATCCAGAATAACAGGAAAAGGGTCTGCACCGTCCTCCACCTGACTAATAATATGAGCGATTTGAATATCACCCATGCCATCTAGGTCGGTTAGCAAGTAAGCTGCATACAGACAGAAAGCAAGAATTCTCCGCCAAGCAAAACAACCAGTGGTTTTATGTCTCCATTGTTCCAATAACTCAGGCAGAGTTAACATTCCATGATTAGTGTAAGACAGCAGGGTTTGAGGTGGCAAGTCAAAAAGCGGAACCATGAAGGCAGGAAAACTCAACTCCAGGTTGGGCAAGGCCATATAAATTGAGAATAAATTGAAACTTATACCCATAATAGCAGCAAATTCCTCGGGCAGGGGGCATATTTCAATGTCCCTGAAATGGAAGGCATGGTCCCGATGATTCCAGCATTTAGCAACACTTCTAAGGAAACATTCATCAAGTTTCATGGCTCTTAGAGAAACTAGATGAGACAGGGAAAAATCATACAAGTAGTTCCATTTTTTTATGACTGTAACCCAAGAGAGCTCTGATAAGGCCCTCAATCATTGAAGAAGCAAGGGAAAGAAGTAAACTCATCAATGCAGATAAGAACAAGAAAGATGATGGAACTATGGAAATATTGAGACAATTCCCAACATATAAATAAATTGCATACACGTGGAGTGTAAGACACCTTTCATTGATTCATAGAGGGGCATACATGTGAAGGGATAACCTTCAGCAAAAGCAAGAAGAAAGGAATAAAGGGAATAGCACCTAGCTAAGCAAGCGATGGATGTTAAGAGAAACACATGCAGGGACTGAAAGTCCGGCCGGATGATCAAAGGTCCGGCGGAACCTTCAAACATCCGGTCGGACTTTTACGACAGGAAACGGGCAAAATTTTCATACATTCTCATGCATACATGCATACGTTCATGAGAAATAAGTTAGCATATAGGTGTATTTGCATTTTTACAAGCAAACATCACTGCATTAGGCATCAGACATTTCTCACAAACATATGATCATAACATTTAAAGCATAATTGCATTCCCATAATTAGCTAAGTATTGCATCAAACATCCATAGACGTTCAAACACGTACATCCATGCATAACAGGTTCCTAAAAGAAATGCTAGAAATCCAAAAAATGTCAATAATGTATCAGAAATACAAGGCCCTCAATCCTGCCAAGGGCGAACTCTCCTCTCATACTGGCTCTGATCCTCGCCACTACTACTACTCGATGAGCTTTGTTCCTCTACAGTCATCCTGGTCTCGGTGGTCCTCTGCTGTAACTGAACCCTCAGACCGGCATTCTCCGTCTCTAGCTCAGTTGCCCGAGCCTACCACTCTGTACACAGTCTCACAACCATGAAGTTACAGGCCTGGAACATACTAGCCAGCTGATATGCATCATCGACAGGAACTTGCAACAGAGGAAGATCATGAGAATTCCAAATCACTAGGAACTCAAAGCAAGACAATATTGCCAACGGACTTACATGGCTGACGCCAAGGGGCACCACCAGTCGGTGCTTAGTAGATGGCTCTATGACTTACTTTACGACACTTCTAGTCGAGCAGCAAGTGAAAGATGAAGGTGGGAATGATAAGACCTGACCTAAACGGGTAGCGCTCCTCTAACCAGTAGGAACTGGGCCACCACCAGCCAGAACCTCCCTAGCAACTTACCTACTAGCTCGGGCCCCAATAGCAGAAGTGCCCACATGGCCACCAGTGCCGCTCATCAGGTTCAAATCCCTGACATTCTTGGGAAGCCTGACCACAGCCCTCTTAGCCTGAAAAAAATAGTTAGAAAGTGAGAACAAGCCAACAAGCAAAAAAAAAAAAAAGCATTCAAGAACAGACATATACTCATAGCCAAGGCCCTCGTCGTAGACAAAGGTAGAGCAGGCAGACATGAATCAGCCAGGAAAGTAGGATATGAAGCGTCCTAGATAATGAAACCTGGAGCCACCTGACCAACAATCCATCGGGCCACATAAGCCTCCCTCAGACGATGAGTATAGAACATACTCTGCAGAGGATCCTGGGGAACAACCTCCCTCTCTATAGCCGAGCACTAGCCAATCACCCGCTCTCCCAAGAACCACATCCTGTAGCCTGAACCCTCCAGCAAGATCCACTTCTCATCCTTCGCCATAGAGGCAGTCACATACTCCGGCAGTCTAGCAAGCTCACCCATCCAGTCAAAATGAAGCTACAAACATAACCAATTTGGTTAGAATGAGAAAATTGAGATAAGATGAAGCACGAATGGATACTCACATCCTCAGAAGTATTAGTCAGCATGTTCAGAACCCTCTTGTGATCCGCTAGAGTCATCTATGGGGTCGGGTTGCGAGACGAACCCCATTGCCTCAGCATAGGAAAAATCCCACGAACACTAATGGGATCGAAGTTCCTCAACAAGCCCATCTCAATGGCACATATTTGTAAAAGAAGCAACGAAAGTCAGTAACAAAAAAAAACACAGACAAGAGAACAGGTTGAAGTTGGAACGCTTACCTGCATGGCATGCCAGAAGCCATTCAACTTCTTGTACCCCATGGAGAACTTGTCTAAGCAGGAGTACAAATAAGCAGATCCCTAGTCAAAACGTCCCATGGCATCAAAATCTTGCAGTAGAAGCATGAAATGAATCCACAGGCTGCTGATCTCATTGCTGAACAGAGTACTCCCCAGCAAGTGGAATAGAAAAATCCTGGCCATCTGATCTAGGGCCACCTCCCCTACCGGGTCCCTATATCGCAGTCTCCCGTCCTGATCCTCCACAATAAATGGGGTCAGCCACTCCAACATGCCAGGGTAAACAATCTTCATATCCCGATCGAGATAGACGGCCTCGAACCCGAACATCTAGAGGAAGTAAGCAATCCTCTCCTCCATTGAAGTAAAGTAAAGGGCACCATCAAACGGGATCCTCTCACCAGCACACCTAACACCGGTAATAGCAACAAATGCCCCTAGGGTCAGAGTGTACTCTCTGCATAATAAGTGGAAAGTGTGAGTACTGCACATCCGGTGCTCTAGCAGGGCATAGGTAGAGACCCTATCGACGTGACCCAACTGGTCAGGAAGCGCCATAACAAAGGTGTCCAGCCCGGCTAGACGGACTCAATCTCTAACAGGATTTGGAAGCATGTTCGAGGCCTTCCTAGAATCACACATGTTTCCCGACTAGGAAAAGCTGGTGGCAGACCCCCTCTGTAAGTAAAGCACTCACTGTAAGTAAAGCACGCATTCATACACATGGCGGCAAGCCAAACAAATAATGTGAAGCACAAATGGGTGCTAGATTCATGATTCATGTCATAAGCACGATTCAAAATGAATGAGTTTTGAATAAGCACACAAACACTCATAAACATGAAACGAACGAGTTTTAATCACAGTCATCCCATTGCATTTACATCTTTACGATACAATCACAGTCCTAAACAAACGAGTTTTGGGTAGATACACATTCCTCACACGACAAAAAGGGTTGTAAAGGCACCAACGCAGCATCTAGCATCACTTAGGATTGGTCACACGAACATACAGCAACCGAGCAAAGAATTCACCGGCTGGACGCAAACATCCGGCCGAATGTTTGAACGTTCGGACGAATGATTCAACATCCAGCCAGGTGTTTAGTAAATATTCGGCCGAATGTTTACGACAACAGCTGCAAAACACATTTTGTCACATAATTCATCCACATTCCTAGGCATTCACAGCACACAACACATCACAATCACCATTGTATACACAGGTAGGCATCCAAGCAAAGTTCTAATCACCTAAAGCACCAAAACACATATACACATCGCATTCACCAAATGCATGTAATTTAGTAGCACCCACAACATATTACATATCACAAATCATCATTCAGCCATGTGTATAATCATGAAAAGACCAGGAATCGTCAAAAACAGAAGGAAACAAAACAGCCAAACGTCGTGAACGTCCGGCTGGATGTTCAAACATCCGGACGGATGTTCAAACATCCGGACGGATGTTCAATCATCCGGCCGGACCTGTAATTCTGGGCAGGAGATCCAAATTTCACCAAACATAACAACAGTAATTCAAGCTCGCAATAAGCCACTGGGCATTGAAGACAAACCTGTAATGAAGCATAACACCCAATTTGGGCACCAAGATTTGTTAGAGGAGTGATCTCCATGCCTCTCTCCAATCCACATGCCTCTGAGACATAAACACACTCATTCACTTCAAAAATTGAGCAAGAGCGGTCTTGAAATAAATCCAGAGGGTCAACAACCGGATTCGCAGCCCCTTGGGCGTGTGAGTCTTCCTCCATTGGTAGGTGTTCTTGTTCCGCCATTAGAGACAAAGGGAGAGTAAGGAAAAATAAAAGGAAAAAAGAGAAGGAGAAAGAAGAAAGAGAGAAAGAAAAGAGAGGAAAGGAAATCTGAAATGAAAATAGAAAGAAGAAAAGGAAATGAATGAGAGTATGTGAGTTAAAAGTGTGAGAGTTATTGAGAGAAATTAAAATGGAAGGAGAAGAAATTAAAGGAAGGAAACTGGTGGTTACCAAACAATAGTGGGGGACCCAATTTCCATTTTGATCCCTTAAAATTCAAAATCTGCTACAAGGCCCGAAAATTAAAATTGACAGTCCCGGAAGCTTTGAAAATTCCAGAATTTTTCTAAGATGGTTAGAAAATTTTTCTAAAGGCCCTAGAACCTTTGAATAATTTTTTTGAACTTTCAGAAGAAATTTTTGACAAACAGTGTTAGAATCTCAGAAAATTCAGAACAGCAGGCAGATGAAGCCAGAAAATTTCCAAAAAATTCAGGTAATCTCAATACACTATGAATTATTTTTCAAACTAACTTGTGACAAGTAGAATGCCACTAAAAGCTCCAATTGGTGAACAGGTCAATTCGGAAGGAAAAATATAAGAACCGAAGCTTTTCCAACATAATTCTAGACTGTCAAGAGTTTATAATTTCTTATCTAGTCGATCGAGAGCATCCTAGATTTCTATGTCAAGCCGAATTGGACACAGACATTAGATCCTGGGGACGGCCTATCTCCATTATCTTGGAGACAAACTATCTCCAATCTATCGGTGACGACTATCTTGGAGACGAACTACCTCCACTTTATCAGAGACGACTATCTAGGGAGACGAGCTACCTCCCGATTATCGGTAATGACTATCTACGGAGGTGAAATACCTCCAACTTATCGGCGACGACTATCGGACCCCGAACCAGAGACACGAGCTGTATCCTTTTGTCAGGTTTGTTTATGTTTGTTTGCTTTGATGTCCTTTTATTCTTGTTTTTATAACATTTCTAAACTCCGACAAAGCGGGGGCAAACTGTAGACACCTAATCTTTGGGTGCAGGAAAGTGGAAGCGGCCCGGGAGCCCAGTGATGAATACGGTCTATTTTGGACCATTTTGTTACCTAGTTTCTTGTAGAAATGAGCTGAAGAAAATAAAAAAAAATTATTTCGAATGCGCTAAATATTTTCTAAATATATTTTTGGCCTAATTTAGGGTCCGAACAAGTGTTTAAATATTTATGCGAACCTTAAATACGGCCCACATAAACTAGAAAATCATTTTGAGCCCAAAAACCACCAGGCCCAAAATGAACATCTGGCCGAATGTTCATAGGTCCGGCCGGATGTTCAAGATTTCTTTTTTTAAAAAAAAAGGTCGTCTACACTTTTCAACAGGGGGTAATTGAGGTGATCTGTTACACCTCACCCCACTGAGGAAAGGCAGATTCCTTCTACAACAAACCCTAATCCCTCATGGCTATAAATAGAATGAGATGGAGGCTGGAGAGGGGATTTTTGGAAGGGTTTTAGTCAACAAAAAAAACACAAAAACAGAGTAAAAATCAACTGGTTTCTTCGGCCGAATATTTTCTTTGGTTTTGAACAATCCAACAGCTCATTTTATTACCAGAATCGGTAACTAAACTCATTTCTGAGGGCAATCAACCATCCACTTATCCAGAATAAGTTCATTTCTTCATACATTTCCATTTACGTTATATACGGAATGATTTGGACGTAAAATATCTAAGTTTGAAGTTTAGTCACCATAATATCAATATTTGACAATGTAATATTTCTGGAATTTTTGGTCGTTGTTTTAATTTATTTTGAACATCTAGAATTGTTCCTTAAGGGCCTGTATATACTGCAAATAGCTTGTACACTGTAAATACATCAGAACATGTAATATTTTGAAGAAGGTGAACCGAGGAAGATAAAGTGCAGGTCCGGCCGGACGTTCACCCATTCCACCGGATGTCACACCTGCTTACTTAAATTTATGGAGAATAAAATGAACATCCGGTCCAAAGATCAAAGATCCGGCCGGATCTTCACGATGCAGGTCCAAAAATGAAGTTTTCTAAGCCGTAAGCCTCCTGAAGCTTCAAGGTCGATCGGTCTATTTTCTCTCGGGTAGATCGGTCGGTTAGTAAGATTTCTTTACGTTTTTATGCAAATCACCTAGAATTGTTTGTAAAATAATTAATCGGACATTTAATTAACCAAATCTGGTAAATAAGTAAATAAAAAATGGTAGAAATTCATTTCACATTTTCTCTCTTTAAGGGTGTATATGTATTATTGCCATTCCAGATATCCCGGGTAAATAATAAATGAATTAATGTGCAAATATCAATCTAAAAAAATATAAAAATAAGTTACAAACTAACTATGGATGTTTCGCATGTAAATAAATAAGAAAATAATCCAATCAGCTAATTACTACTAAAACCAGTAGAAACTTACCACAATACAGCCAATTGCACTCAATCAATCAGGGTTAATCATAGTGGACTTAATGCAGAACTAAAATTGATTAGAAACAGTATTAGGCGCACTCATTCATCGCATCCTACTTTCTGGGTGATTTACGACTTTATATTGTTTGTCTCTGTCAGAAGATAATGACCTTATTACTTAATTAAATGGGAAATTGCCCCAAGTATGGATGACTCATTCCGAACCCAGAAATCATCTGGTGTGATGATGAATGGGATTTTCCCGAAAAGGAATTTACCTGTTTGTTAATCACTAGGTGATGCCGAAGCAATTCAGGTGGCGACTCCACATTTTTCATAAAACTTAAAAATCCATTTAGTGGGTATGTCATCATTGCTATTGGACACCAACCGACGGGCAGCGGCAAGCTAAGATGCATCCCGGACGCTCTGTCCACAACACTTCAATCCACAAACCAAATACTTTTAGATTATTATTCTATTGTAGTTCTGTAGAGAGATTTCTTCTTGTTTAGTTTCTTGGAATGATGCTATCATCTGTATGTAATTAAAAGACTTCTCATCCTTATTTTGTTCACTTTCTTCATCATGGTAAATAACTACTAGTGCAGTTATTTACTTTAAAAACATAATTGTTTGTAGCAGTTACTTTTGTATTTATATTATTATTATTTTACATATGATATTAATAATAATATGGATCCGGATAATATGGATCCGGGCATGGATCAACTTGTCATGGGTGTTCCAATCCGATTCAATTTCCAACATGATGCTTGCAGGCGGTGTTGTTCTGAGTGGGGGGTTTTTGGGTTTTTTATTTTGAAGAAATACTGCAGTTTTAAGCACTGGTGTTATTTATGGAGGTGCTTTGCT
>CANYLF010216566.1:0-12283 GCA_948193215.1 Bocquillonia castaneifolia
CAAACCCTCCTTCACCTCTAACAGTGGCATCCAAATCATCAACTTGCACAAGTTGAGGAGTCGCAATCTTTTCAATAATCAATTGGGCAATTCTATCTCCAGCTTTCACTTCAAACTCCACATCTGAATGATTAAACAGTACAACACCAACTGGTCCTCTGTAATCAGCATCTATCACTCCTGCTCCCACATCAATCGAGTGCTTCCATGCCAGTCCTGATCTTGGCGCTGCAACAAAAACCCTAATTTTAGTTCATCGAAAATCGATTATATTATATGTGGGTTTTTTTTTAATTTTACTTACCAATACGAGCATATGTTCCTTCTGGTATAGCTATGCTTAGATCTGTTGGGATTCGAGCTTTTCCTCTCACTGGCACCTCAGTCTCAGTTGCACTGCAAACCAAAATTAACCTCTTAATTAGTTGATTATACACACTTTCACTTCATGGAATTTGAAAGGGTTAAAAAAAAACATTACTTTATTTCATATTTACATTTACCAATGGCGAAACCAGAAAATTCTGATATTGGTGAAGGTAGTATATGAGGGTGTAGGTAAGACAATGATAATTGATAATAAGGTAGAAAGTAAGGTAAGCAGAAAGAATTTAATGTAATAAATGAAATGATTTCTAACTTTTTTTTTTAATTTTTCTATATTTAGAAATTAATAAATAAGAAAATATTAAAAATAATTTATGTGTTTATTATTATGCGATTTTATTGATAAAAAATATCATTTTTTTATAAAAAAAATACACTTTAGTACCCTAGCAACTAAAATAGTTATTTTTTTAAAAAAATATATACTTAATTGACAATAAAAATAATGAAATATCGATATATAATAAAAGGATATATAATTAATTAAAAATTATAAATAAAATTGCAAATTAATGTGTGATTGTACAATTAGAATTAATGAACTGCGAATATAAAATATAAATGAGTTTTACATCCATTATTATTCAATCAAAAAGATCGATTTTAATTATTATACAAGTCCCAAATTTATCTATTAAGTCGAGAATACAAACCCAAAAATTCATATTTGATGAGATTTAAATTCATTATCTCTCAATCAAAAAAACCAATTTCAATTAATTATATAAATTTCAAATTCTCTAGTAAAATCAACTATAATATACATCTAAAAATCCATGTGGATGACATTGTTTGTAATTTTAGAATATGACTCATTTTCAATCTATATTTAAACTAAAAAATAAAAAAAAAATATAGAGGTCAAAACTGGAGTAACATCCAAGACTAAGGGGGGCGACTATTGCACTGAAGGAGAAGGACATGAATCTCAAATATACCTATTTTAAAGGGTGCCCGGGATTGAGGGGGGGGGCGGCCGCCCCACCTAGCCACCCCCTACCTCCGCCCCTGGGCAAAATTGAAGATTGTCATGGCTAGATCAATGATCAGATTGTTGTTATAATGTACAAGTGGCTACATAAATAAGTAAGTTCACAGAAAAGAAAACAAAGAGAGAAAGAAAAGTGGATAGAGTACCAAGGACAACGAAAAACCCCTCCCTTGAAAGAGCATGGGCAGCAGCCTCACCTAAACCAGAAGTAGCCTGTAGCAACAAGCACATAAAACGCATCTTTAAATATATACATGTTAAGATGCGAATGCAAGTAACAGTACAGTGCAATCTTGGGATAGCTTACACCGGTAATAATGCAAATGGGTTTGACAGGCCCATTTCTTGGAGGAAAGCAATGAGGATAAGGACTGTGACCAAGTATCCTTTGCAAAAACAGCAGCAGATATGAGGAAATAAGAGAGATTGTCCAAAACACCGCCATTCTCCAAAATTCCACAGAGCAAATAAAAGATAGAGCCTCCCCCGAGTCCCTCAGCACTTTGCTTATCTTCATTTTAATTGGGATCATTATTGTTATTTTACTGTTCAAAGCAGAAGAGCGTTTGTTAGTTTGTACTAATAGTAATAATCAATCAGAGTTGACAGTTGAACTATGTAGCAAAACGCAATTACCTTAATTCTGGCTGAGCAATTCAACAAACACGTAACAGGCACTGCTCAACTGATAAATAAATTGAACTCCGAAAGTTTAATTAATTATATGGGCAAGTAAATGTCAAATTATTAAAATGATCGAATAACTTAAACAAAGTCTTTTTCAATGACAATCGTTGATTAAAGATAAGTCTCAGGTCAGTCCTACCTACCTAAGTCTTGCTTTGAATTCTCTGCTCTGTATCTTATATGGCCATTTGATTGGGCATTTGGATTTTGATAAATTAGTCCGATTAAGCTGCTCTTTTCGATTTATCTTTTCGTAAAAACCAATCAAATGTAAATACAATACAAGGTAAAATAATCAAAAGAAAGATCCGTTTTCAAAAATTAATTTTGACAACCTCGGTCTAATGGTGAGCATTTGTATCCTAAGTTCAAATTCCCCCTAATTAAAAAAAAAGAAAAAAACAACAACAACATTGAGAACAAAAATTCTCTTTTATTTGGAAGAGAAAAACAAAGGGTAGGTAGATAATCATGGACCGCGATGGTGGTGACCCAGTAACCATAGCTTATTTATAGCAAACAAATTTCTGGTAACACCGCCTAAAGAGCAGCAGTGTTGCTGTCTGCAGATAATTTTCAGTCATACTCGAAACTGAGGATTTAAAAAGCAGGAAAGAAATGAAATGAATGCGATGTCTATTTGTCTTTTTTTTTTTTTTTTCCTTTTTTTGGTTACTTAAATGAAACTCTTTTAATCGAGTTATATTACAATTGCTAGCTACGCTAACTCTCCTCCCTAAAAAAGACAACATCTTACAACAAAACCACCCCCTACTCTCCCACACATCCACTCTAATACAAACAACATACTCTTCTATTCCCTGCCCTGCCCTGCCCTGCCCGCTTCTTCAACTCTAAATAAAAGACGCAGCCAAAAAGTGAATCTCCATTCCAATTCCAAAACTAAAATTTCCCCTTTTTTACAAACCATTAAACAAAAGAAAAAAAAAATCCAGGAACCTCACTCATTTAACAGCTCGCAACGGTCGCCCACCCAACTGCTGGTGCCAATAGTACCTTCACTATCATTTCCCACCTTGGAATCCCTTCTCCAGTAGGGATCAACTTTCAGTTAAATTTAATCACCAACCAATCCAATAACTAACTGCTAACTGCTAATCGTGTTTCTCCCAGTCTAGTCTGCTCTCTCGTGAAGAGCTGAAGCCTCCTCCTCTTCCTAGGATTTAGCATTGGATGTCAAATATTAAAAGGCAGGGCTGACAAACAACCCATATTTATACTGTTCCCATTGAACTAAACCATGGAGGGGAGAGATTGCTAGGAGGAAATCTGAAATGCACACCCATAAGCTTTCAGGAGAGTCATCTCTTACATGACTGATAAAATAACAAAAACAAAATCTCATCAGTCAATTTCTCCTTCCTCCACGTCTTTCACCACTTCTGAAACAATTTTGGGCAGTTCAACATCTTCCTCCTCTTCATCATCTTTCTTCATGTACAGTCCTAATTGTTCCAGTGGATTACTCCCCTGAAGCATGAAATCTGGGCTTGTCTCCTCCATGAAGCTTGGCAGCTCATCATCTTGTACAGTCCTTAGCATATCCAGATCTTCCATAAGCCCACTGTTCTCATTAATCTGAACAGTCTTTTCCATCTGCAATAAACCACCATACACTTCTTACTTTAATTCCCACAAGGTAAGGAATGGAATTGGCCTTTGCATAAAGTTTTGGGCCTTTACCTGTTGCAATGCTTGCCGTGCGGCCTCTCTTTCCAGTTCTCTCTGCCTTTTTGCTTCAGCAGCAGCCTCAGCTGCAGCCTTCCTTTGAGCCTCTTCAGCTGCCCTGGCCTCAGCTTGCAAACGAGCTTTCTCTGATGGCAAAGTAAAAGATAAAACTTCATCTACTTTCAGATTCCATTTTTTTAACATATCATCCAAACTCAGAGTTTAATGAATGACTCCAAACCTTCTTTTTGCCGTCGCTCAAGTTCCTCCCTCTCAAGTCGCAATTTCTCAGGATCCCGCTTTTCACCCTGAATTAAATAAATCACATCGGGAATGAGAATTCCATTGAATAGTGTGCAAAAAAACTGATAGGATTTACTACTAGGATAAACTAACAATGGCGCTTATGCCAGTGTAGAAACCAACCTTTTCAAGGGCCTTTTCTCTAGCTTTGAGTATTGTGTCAACAAAGCGGCTCCTTAGTATGGCTGCACGATAGAGCTTATCGGGAGAGACTTGTCTATCAGGCGGAGCATTCTCCCCTATAATATAGATATTGGATGAGAAGAAGCCTCAAAAGCAACAGCAGACAGTCTTCTTAATGGTTATGCTTACCCTCTTGATGACTATCTGTCTCTGCAGTAACTGGCTCGCTCTGGGAATTCGACTCAACTTTGGCCAATCCACTTTCAGATTCTAAAAGACATGTTGAAAGCATAAATACACAACAACACTGTCCTAAGAAAAAAAAATAAAGAGACAGTATAGACACTAGCATAATGGGTCAAAAAAAAGAATCTACAGACTCACGATTTTCAACATCTGGTTCAAGATGATCGCTTTTCTTTTGGTCTTCACCAGATCCAATATTTTCCTACAATAAGAGGAAGATGTAAGAAAGAAACCACAAAGCCATAACTTAAAAGAGGGAGAAAGAGAGAAAATGTATTGATCAATGTAGTGCCCGGCTAAGGAAGTAGCACTATGCCATTATCATTATATACCTTGGCTGCATTACTGGGAACTGAAGTTCTAGCTGCATCTGATTCACCGTCAGAACTGCCGGAATCTGAATCTGAAAAGAATGTTGCACAGACAGCAAAAGAAAAATAGATTATAAATTATGATGGCTTCATGCTTGTAATTACATATTTAAACTCAACTTTTTTTCTAGCGATCAGTTATCAAAAAAAAGTTTTTAGGCCCTCACCAAATCACACCCTCAAAACAGTTAATCCCAATAAATTAGAAACCAGATCCCAAAGATCAGTATAGGATAAACCATTACAAAAATTTTGTTCATTTCTGATCTAAAATGAGTGTTATATTTACACAGACATTTCACATATGATATTCCAGCATCACATCCCCAAGATTTTTAACAAATTCCAGACTCGTTACCAAACAATCTCTGTTTGCTTGCTTTTCTCGACACACACTTCACCTACCAGACATTTGTAGATTTAAGTAAGAACTTTCAGTAACATATTCTTTTTTCATTTTCACAGACTAGATAGCGCAAACTGGTTTATCCATATACACACAACATACTACTCTATGATCTTTAATCACACTGCCGGTTTCTCTCTTTCTCTCTCAGCTTACAAATCAAATGAAACCTGGTGAAAAAGAAGTTCATCTGCCATCACTCCGGTTTCCACCAACCCATGTGGTCATTCTTGCTCTATCACTTAACATGTTAAGGCTGAAAAGATGAATGGAAACCCCCTTTTTCATTGATTCGCCTTAAATTCCCAACTACTCTGACTGAATATTTTTTAAGCTAATGAGATGATACCCTATCCTTAATTGAATAATTGGCCCGTTAATAGACTTGATGAGCTCTAATGAACAAACCTGAAGTATTCCATTTTGACACAAGAAAATATATGAAGTCAAAGCTTCAGGGTCGGTTGTCAAGTGGTGATGGAAATACAGTTAAATGACACAAAATTGAAAGAATTTTTCGTAAATAACAAAGCATAAATCTAAACAGTAATGTGATGTTAAATTGATAATGAACTTCAGAAATGAAGTTCTCGGGCACTCATAAGGTATACCAGATTTGGCAACATGGCCATCTCAATGAAATTTCCAACATTTTCAAAGAACAAAAAAAAATAAAATCTTAAATGCATATCTTCCAATAAAGTCCTGACATAAAAAAATTCCCCTAAACAACAAGGTATATACATGGGCTTAAGAGCTCCAAACATTTTAAGCAAATACAAGATGCAAATAAAAGTGATAAAAAAAAATTAAAAAAAGAACACTAACCATCAGAAGAAGAGCTTGATCCACTGCTAGAACTACTTGAACTACTGCATTTACTATTTTTTTGGGCTGCATCTTTCTCGATCTCTACTGGAGGATAACTTGAAACAGGGTGATCATTTCCTCCAACAATATCTATATCTTCTTCAATTGGTTCGTTACCTATGAACACCATGAATAGGTTCACAATTACCATGTGTAGTGCACAAGTATTGTCTAATGTCCAAATATCCACGAGTTTGTAGCATACCTTTGCACGGTTGCAATGATGAATTGCTAAAACCAGACTCATTAAGAACCTGAATCAACAAAAAAAGGCATGCAAAGAATGCATCACACAGAAGATAATATTCAATCATACTCCCACAATAAGAACTAAATAAAACAACTGAAGGGGATTGAGAAAAAAAAGTAAATAGACATACAAATTGAAATGGATAAGAAAGAAAAGGAGATGTACCTCCATTTCACATTGAACTGCCTTGGGTTGATTTTTCCGCTTCTCAAGTAAATAATTATCTAAAAGCTTCCGCAATTTAAACAATGTTTCATCACCAAGGGCATCAATGTCAATCTCTATTTCATCCTCATTATTCTGGTCAGCACTATGACTATGCTCTTTTAAAAAGTCAATAATACTTTCAGGCAAATCACCATGCAATGCCTCCAATTCTGAGCCCAAAATATTCTTCTCCTCATTAGTCATTACCTGCTTAACAGGTTCCGACTTGACCTTATTGTCATGTTGTGCAATTTTCTTCTTTTTGGCAGGAAACAAATCCATATCTATTTCCATTTCTACAGGAACCACAGCTCTTGGAGCCACTGCTTCTACATCAATGGCAACAGGAAGCTTCTTCTCTATAGCTTTCCATCTCACTTCAAAATATTTACGGAGAGTCTCAGCCATGAAGTGGACATCATTTCCAGGTGGATTATACTTCAATGCATTTGCAAAAGTCAATTGCACATCTGCAGCAAATTCCAGTGGACTTGTATATGCACCTGAAGTAAGCTTGCTCTTCACTGTGCCCAAATCCATTGGGTGTTTAATTACATTGAAATAATCTGGTATTTTCAACTTCACCACATCAACTGGTTCATTGAAAACCCAACCATGCTGATGTGTCATCAAACGGTTTAGTAATGTGTCGCACTGTTTCATCAGCATGGCATTTGAAGTAATCTCTGGCTTTCCTGGTTCAGAACAGCCATAAGCACTCTTCTTTGCTCGAGCCCCATTACGACCAGGAGGACCCCGTTTCTTGTTTTGTGGAGCTGATTCATAGGACCTATGTAAACCTTCTAGGGGAGGCCTCTTTTGTCCATCACTACAACTCCGAATATCACTCGAAGGGGAGAAAACAACTGCATTTGGGACCAAAGAAGATACTTTTCTATGAAGGAACTTGACCTGCTCAAGTTCCCTTTTCAACCTCAATTCTAAATTCTTCCTCTCTGACCTTGACATCTTTGACAGTGACAGGACTTGCATGGGAATGGAAAAACTATCATGACCATCAAGATTCAAACTCATACATTTCCTCTTGGGAGCATAAGAACTCTCTGACATAGTCATCTCCGCGTCAACTCGGCCAGAACTCCCAAACCCCTCTGATTCACCAACAGTCTCAACAGCATGTCTATAATCAGGAACAAAACCAGAAGAAAGACCTTTAGAGTACTTCCTTGATTTCCCCATTGGCAGTGAAGAAAGCCAACCCTTCTTCGATTCCTTCTGTCCAATAAACTCTATAGGAACAGTGGGTGCCATAAGTTTATTATTAACTCCCAACAACTGCACATGTCAACTTCAACACTCGATCTTTTATTCCTTGATTTCACTTTGAACCACAATGTAATTAGCTTAGCCTCTCAACCACAATGTAATTAGCTTATAAACCCTCCAATTATACCCTGATTTACTCAAATTATTTAGAATGCAATAAGATAAAGATCAAATCAACAACATTTTTAGCTCAACAATTATCGTGATTCGATTTTCGAATTTATACCAAATCAAAATTCTTCATAATCATCATGTCCAATATGTACAGAAATTCGAAATGGAGCTATGCTTTAATAACCCTCCCAAACCCTAAAATCATAAACCTAAAATGACACAATAATATTCCAACCGAAAGAAAAATGAATGAAATAATTTTTTTACATTATCTCAATCAAATCACAACAAATAGAAAAAACCTTAAAAATAATAAAAGAATTAATATACTTACAAGTACATCAAACCTAAATTAAAACCCTAAATCGAATCGAAGCTCAGAAAAAGGCAAGGAATCGAAGAACTCAAAACACAATGCGAGATAAAATCCTTGAGAGTAAATTGACAGGTCTACCCTTCACAAATCAAATTCCCAATTCAAAAAAAACTGCGATCTCCCTTGCGAGCGCTTGCGCCTACGCCCGATTCGATAGATAGAAATTAGAAATCTCTCTTCGCAATTATTCTTCTCAAACAGAGAGATGAAAAAGAGGAGAAAATGAGAGAGGAAAGGATTTTGCTTCGAAGCCTGTGTGCTTTTTGGGCCTAGGTTTGCTCCTCTACTTAAAGGCCCAATTATCCTTATTCACCGCCTCCATTCAACCAATTTTACCCGTTCGTTTCTCTCGCTAACCTATCCAACGGTTCAGATCTTGTTTATTTTCTACCACCGTCCGAATCTGACGGTTACAGTTGTTATTATATCCGTTTATGAGTAGATCGTGTGGCTATTTTAATAATGATTCTTTACAAACTTCTAGAAACGAGTGCGTTTAAAATTTTTAAATATCAGAACTTGTTAACGCGCTTGAGTAGGTTTATTACGCTGCTCGCGATGCTATAACAGCACGTCGACACTTTTTATGCTGACTGGAAAAATGCTCCGTTTGTTCAAGCGCGTGACAGGGGTTTGTCAGTCGAGGGAGTGATGAGGAAGTCGATATATTTACCTATGTGTCACCGACCACGTGACTATATATGACTTTTACTGCCACGTGACTGGCTAATGATCTTCTTTGCTGTAGATGCTACCACTGTTTTAAAAACCGGACCGGCCGATTAAACCGTGAACCGGTGACTAGTCGGTCCAGATAATCTTAAAAACTAGAAATTCTAGTTGAACCAGATTTGACAGATTTTTGATCGGTTTTGAACCAGTTAGATTGACCTACATTTAAAAAAATCAAAAAAACTTAAAAAAATAAAAATTATTTTATATTCCTAAACAGATTGAACCAGTAATTAAACTAATCCGACCGATTGAATCATAAACCGATGACTTGACCAGTTTGATCACCGATGCTCCTATGTGCTTTGCATCACTTGGCTACGTAAGCAATTTTTTTTTGACACATTTTAACCGTTTACTACTATGGTTCCACTATAACTTTAGCTTGTGTAAAATTACATGATACGATAATTATTTTTTATCTTTTTTTAAAAAAAAACGAGTAAGTGGAATGACTCCTGGCCCAAAATTGGCAATAGTTAAATAAATTAATCAACAAAATGAATATTAATACAAATTGCCTTTAGTATTTATAAATTAAAAAAAATATTTATATATTTTGAAAAATTAATGATTTTAACCAAATCATGCTTTTTCATTAGCATCCAAAAAGGAAAAATTAATAATAAACAGGACGAGATTTAAATTCTTTAACAATGATGGGGTTTTTTTTGTTTTTGAACCGAGATGATGGGTTGATAAATGATAACCTAATCAATGCAATATATAGCGGATGAGACAAAACGAATTTGGCAGGCTTTGCATATATATGGAGCGACACCGAAAAAAAACATTTTCAATTTAAGCCCTTTTTACATATCAGTCCAGTGGAAGAGAATGGGCTAAATATGATTCAAAACATCAAGCCACTGTAGTATTCCACACCAACCCAGTAGATCATTTCTTCGCTCAGTTATTCAGAATTTGGTTCTCAAATTGAGAAACTAAAACTACCTTATTAACAACATTGAAAATTGCACTCATATATTCAACGAGTTACTGAGTTGCCAATCGAGTACTAATGCATTTATTTCTACTTTCTGTAGGGTGGACATTGTTGTGAACCAGTTCAAAACCAAAGAAAGTAGGCTGCCTATTATCTCATATGATAGGCTTCCTTCTTAAATGTATAGCTGGACTTCCAGTTTCCAAATTCTTTATATATTTTTTTAAAATAGAACTCTTCGTATTCTTTACTGAACAAAAATTTTCTGCAATACCTCCTACTGCCTGATAAGTGGCAGCATGGCATTCAATCACACATTAGAGACATTTAATAAAAATGAAATTTGGAAAAGTTACATATAATCTATACTTACTAAGAAAAACACATAACTCCATTATATATATTTTCTTTTCTCTAATTTTCTTCCTGCCAGAAATTTTTAGTTGCCAAATTCTTAAATTTTATTATGGTTGATTATAAAGCTGTTGTGAATTAGGTGCAAGAATTGCAACTTATCATACATGGTATTCTCGCTGAAGGAATGGCTATAAGTGAATCCTTTCAGGTATAAGCAATTATTGAGAAGCTACCTCCTGCTTGGAATGACATTAAAAACTATCTTAAGCATAAGAGGAAAGAGATGACTGTGGAAGAATTAATTGTTCTTCTTCGAATTGAAGAAGACAATAGAGCTTCGGTGGGAAAACTCTCCAAAACTATCAATCTCGATATTGCCAAGGTTAATGTAGTGGAGGTCAAAAAAACTTCAAGTTGCATCTAAGCTTAGACCAAAAAAGAGGTATTTTCAAGGAAAATGCTTAAATTGTAACAAGATAGGACACAAGTCATCTGATTACAGACTGCCAAAGAGAGACAAGACAAATGACGCAAATGTCATGGAGGACATTGCACGAGATGTATCTGAAATTAATTTATGTGCTTGAATTTTAGAAGTTAATTTATCTAATAGGGAATGATTATGAGAAAGGGATATGTAGTGAATTATATTCAAATGTTATCTTTGTAAGACTTAAATTATAAATAACAAGAATAACTTTTCTTTTGTTTATATATTTGAGTAATTTAATTATGATACTTTGTGTAGATTAATTAACTGAAAACGCATTCCCATATTTGATGTAAAATATTATGTTGATGCAAATCAACAAGGTCTCCATAACCACTTGATATAATATATTGTGATGTATGTAAATTTGCTTTAATGCAAAAGATGAGGCTATAGAGAGGTGCACTATCTAATAGCAAGAAGTTGAAACCAGACTTAACAAAAGGGTTAAGATGGTAGAAAGTGATTAAAGTGGTGAGTATGTTAAACATGTGGGGGAAAGTTATTTATCAACTGGTCATCTTTAAATAATGAAACCACAAGACTGATGAGAAGACACCATGTACGTTATGGAAAGGTTGAAACCTTCCTAACTACTTCAAAGTGTAGGGGTGTCTTAATGGAGATCATGGGGTACATCAAGTAGAAGTTAACAAACTTTCCAAACGGAGGTCTTGATAAAGAAATCTACAACCTGAGGGTCATGTAGCCTCTAGGATAAGAAAGGAAATTCTGTAAAAGTCAGTATATGGACTTAAGTACAAATGGCATGAAAAGTCTAACAATGTCATGATAACAAATGGATTTTAAACTAATAAGTGTGACAAATGTGTATGTCTACACCATTGCCAATGAATATGTGATCCTATATTGGTAGTAATGATGAGATGGTAAAGCATATTAAAGATATGTTAAGCTCAAACAAGATTCTGGTGTAGCCAGAACTCCAACGGATAAGAGCCAACATCTATCTAAAAACCAAGGTGATGTTGACCAAGTGGAAACACAAGGTTCATAGGCAATCAAATATTATTTTCACTGTGAGCAGTTTAAGTAAATTCACAAGCAATCTAGGGGAGATCCACTGGAGAGCAATTGTGAGGGTACTGAGATATCTCTGATATATTAAGAATTACGGACTGCATTATTCTAGAGATCTTGCTATGGTAAGAAGATTCTCAGATGCTAGTTGGATATCTAATATTCAAGATACCAAAGGCACAAGTGGATATGTTTTTACCTTGGGATGAGGAGCTGTGTCATGGAAATTCTCAAGACAAATGATTATAACCAGATTGACAATGGAATCAGAGTTTGTAACTCTAGATAAATCAGGGGAAGAAGCTGAATAGCTATGAAATGTCTTGGAGGATATTCCTGAATGGCCAAAATCTGTGCCCACAATGTGCATGTATTGTGATAACCAAACTATGATTGGTAGAGCACAGAAC